>BLSH010549496.1:380803-399796 GCA_018402905.1 Glandirana rugosa
CCCATGGTCTTAGTCAACCATTGAGTCGTAATTTCCGTATACGTCTCCCCGATAAAAGGAGGTACGAAGGATGGGACAGTGGGTGACTGGAGTATTAACTGTCCTAAGTAGCAGAAGGATTCGGTAGAAAATAGGGTCTAGTCCAAGGGGCTCTACACTATAACTCCTACGTGAAAAAAGTGTATTTCCTCGTCTATTACGTTTGTAGGGCGTTCAACGCCTCAGATGGTCTTGGTATACTGTTAGATGTTAATAAATACCTGAAGAGGGTTCTGTGGTACGTCAATTCCTCTTTAGACTTGTGTCAATGATTTTGTAAAGCTTGGTGGGAAATTTCCATTGATAAGGAATATTATTATTCCGCAATGTTTTAGTAACTGTGTTCAGATTTCTCCTTAACTGCATGGTGTCTTGGGAGAAGTCCATAAATAATTGTAGATTGTCATATGGTTCTGGTAGACTCCGCAACTTGCGGGATGTTTGCATTATCTGCTCCTTTATGTGAAAAAAGTGCATCCTCAATATCACATCTCGGGGAACCTGATCTGGGATAAAAGATGGCTTAGGAAGACGATGAATCCTGTCAATTATGAGGTCAGTGGGTGACAGGGTAGGAAGCATGGAGGAAAATAGCCCCTCTGCATATGCCTTTAATGCTGAGTTACCAACTGATTCTGGTACCCCTCTGATTTTAATATTGTTTCGTCTGCTTCTATCCTCTAAATTTGCCAATTTTTCTTTAATCCATAAGTGGTTGGAGTCTTGAACCTCGTTAGCATCCACCAGATCGTTAATCGTGTCAGCAAATTCCCCCATTTTAGTTTCTATGTGTGAGACTCTGTTTTCCACCGCTGCGATTTTGTTTCCAAATTTTTGCATGCATGACAACATATCAGCATGAATGGTACTCCTTAAGGATACTAACGCGTCCTTTAATGTTGTGTAAAGGACAGGTTGGTTGCTAGTGGGGAATGCTGTTATAGATTCATGTAATTCTCTGGTGTCATCTTGGGAATCACATAATGGACTCACCTCAGGCTGGTCGTTTAGTTTAAATCTGGCTTTTTCTGGGCTACCAGACATAGGGCTGGATGATTGGATTACACCTTGTTTGCGGTGTTGCTGGGTTCGGCCACTGCTTAGTTCGTCCTTCCCTATAGAGAGCCGCGTGTGTGGCGTGGAGAAGGAGTCAGCGCCATCTTGAATGTGTGCTTGATGCGGATAGCCGAAGGAGTTCATTCATTTCTTTGGTTTGTGCGCATCCTTTCTTTTGCGGGACATGTCTATTTCAACTCCCGGGGCTTGTAGAGAGTAGCAGGGGATGAAATCGTGGCTCTGGAAAGCCTTCATTGCTAGTTGCCCACCGTTCCGCTCTGGAGCTCAGTGCTTAGTCGGCCATCTCCGCCGGCTGCTAGCCACGCCCCCAGGATAACAATTCTTAATGATGACCTTGTTGAGGTCCTGATAGTCTAAGGTTGAAGCGAATGGTCCTTTTTCTCAACTAAGAATATTCCCTCCCCAGAAGGTGATGAGGATAGCCGGATAAACCCCTTGTCAAGATTCTCATCAATATATTTCCATAACTCTTTCAGTTCAAGTTCAGAGAGTGGGTAAATCCGACCAAAGGGAATATCTGCCCCTGGTAAAAGTTCAATAGGAAAATCGTGGGGTCATTGAGGGGGAAGAGTGTCATTGTTCTTCTTGTTGACATTAGCGCCCAGACAAGAGATAGTGCCCAAACCCTTACTCTTGTTAGAACCTAGAGAATTGCACATGGAAATAATGTTTAGAGCATGATATGATCGCTTAAATGGTATTGAAATATTTGATGTATTGTTTAAATGTAATCTGCTTTTTAAGTGTGTGAAAAAAGTGATTTCTACACTGAAATATCTTTAAAAGTCTAAGAAGAGATAAATTCCCCATCTCTTTACAACTAGATGCCACCACAACTTAGCATGCTCAGACATGCAAACTACTCTCATTTAAACTCCCATGTCATTTTTACAGGGAGCTATAGTAAATACCAAAAATAGCGCTGGGTTAAAAAGTATCTTAAGGAGTAAAAATTAGAGTTATGTAGCCCAATGCAAGTTTCAGCTATTGATCTAAGGGTACAATTGTAACTTCCCCAAATAAATACTTTTCATGTTGAGAGGAATGTATATTTCTCTCAAATAAATTGTCCTTGAAACAATACTGCTTCTTCATCATGTATTTTGTTTTTAAGAATGCTAGAATGTGTAATGTTTTGATGTTTTGGTTAAATATATTTTTCTCTGTCACTTTCACTTGTTGCTGTCCATCTCACAAAAATCTTTAACCCAAACTCATACAGGTGTCTTTACAAACCACAAACAATACCAATGCTGATGCAAATTTAAAATGGGTCACAATTTTGTGTGTTTTTTTATTATTTCCAAATGAGCCTAATTTGAGCCCAAAAATGTGATATGTGTACCAACATCAGAAATAAAAATGTAATTCCGAAAAATCAGAGGGTAACATCGCTGTTCTACACTCACACACCAAGAACTATCAAATATCACAGAATAAATCAAGAAGAATAACTCCTGACTAATGTAATTCAACCATCTATATGTCCAAAGAAATGCAGCATATGTGTATTTATGTGTAGGAGGGCTCCACACCTTACATAAATTATGTCTAAATGTAGTATTTATGTGTAGGAGGGTTCCACCACCATTGCAAGTTGTGTCATATGTTTTCCATGGGCAAGGACTCTAATCATCCTTAATATTTCCTCACCACCACTAATTTCAGCCTCTTACCAAGCCAAAACCCACAAAATGACAGCTGTTTAGGTCTCAGCATGCTGACAGTAATCAGCCATAACCAGCCTTCAAAACAGATGTCATATGCCAGAAACAGGTTGTTCACTAGCTCTCTGGCTTTCCACAGTCCATCTGCATTGATTAACTTCTTGCACCTCTGGGACTTTGGACTGTTTTACACCACAGAGATGCAACCTAAAAACATGTGGCAGCACAGTGGCTAACATGTTAGCATTTATGCCAAGCAGCACTAAGTTTTTGAGTTAAAATCCCAGTCCTGCTACCTGACTAGAGGTTTGTATGCTGCGGTGTTAAAGTTTCTTTTTCACTAGTGCTAACATTTTTGATGGGTTTCACATAATGGAACCCCAAGAAATCACATTATTAATAAGCAAGTGTGGGTTTGCACCAAATCTAGAACTGGGGTGTTTTAGCCCAGATATGAATGTCTAAGTCTGGTGTGATGCTGCACACATATTTTAATGTTGTATGCTAATGATGAATGATGAATGCGCTTTGTCACCAATTTGTGTGAAGCACCCCTCACAAAGTTGTTATTTCCTGTTTTGGACCCTCCACATGCCCAACAATGTACATGTTTAATTTGGAGATTTTTAGGATCACTGATCATGGGCAGAGCCTTGCACATGTGTTATTTTGAGCTTTACCCTGCACAGATATCAATGCTCAGGCATTTTTTCATTTGTAAAGAGTGTGTATTCCTAATGAACAGGTGTGTGCACTTAAGACCTACATGAAGAGACAGGATCAATTACACTGGTGGGTGTGTCCTTTACTGGGTGGGTGGAAGTGTGCTAGAAAGCTTAGCTAGGGTATTTAAAGGCCAGCATGTGTGGCATGTGTTTGGCCTAGGAACAGGTCTGAATTTCTCTTTGCAGTGTGTATATTGGGTTACAAATGGATATGTTTTTTTTGGGGAGGGTGGGTATGTGCATAATTCCTGACCCACACCCCACTAAGGCTGTTATTTGATGATTGCTACTAAATCTCACATGTTAGACTTACAGCTGCTATGTAATGGTTAAGATGAAAAGGAAGGTTCCTGCTAATTCATTCCTGCTGTGTGTGTCAATGTAGTTTGTGCGCTGCCTTTTTGGCCTTTGTATTATTTGTGTCTGTTTTTGCTTATGATAATTCTACCATGTAACTTTTTTGGGGTTTGGGGCGAGGACCACAAAAAAAGGTTAGTCATGCTTGTTATTAGCTTGATTGGTATCCGTGCTTTTCTAATGTGATTTGCTTAATGTGCCTAATTTTTAGTGTCTTACTTTTGTAGATTGTAAACTCTCTTGAGCAGGAACCTTCTAACTATATTGTTAAATGCTGGAGACTCATTTGTATGTCTTTTTTTTTGGCCCAAGAACATTAATGTAATTTTTTGTACATTCAGCTGTCACTGACAGCTGATGATACATCTGTTGTTAATGACGCGGCGGCCAGTTTCACGGCCCCTGGCTTAGCAACTAGCTATATACTGTGAAAATAAAAACCGCAAAGCTTACATCTTAATCAGCAGCATATGCTGACAATAGGCGAAAGCCTAATAGCCAATGCCACATAAGCATGGTTATTACCATAATATTAATGCCTCAAATGCAAAACATTATTGTATAGAATGAAAAGAATCAAACATTAGTAATTGTATTTTCTATGTATAATCTTCCTCAGCTCCGTAGCATAGTGGTATGCCCTGCTACCTTCAAAGGTTCAAGCCATGGGCTTGAATCCCACCGATGGTATCACCTAGTGAAAACTTGCATTGTACTCAGCAGCATAATTATCCAATGCACATGAGTTTGGTTGATTCCATAATTTTAACTCTTCAAATGTGTGCAATGTTATGCAAATATTCAATAATAATATGGTGTGAAATTCCAAAAATTCAGCTATTCAAAATTCAAGACAAAATATGGTATGCGCCCCCGCCAGTCCATACCTGGCCCTTTGGGTCTGGTCTGGATTTTAAGGGGAACCCCATGCCAATATATGAAAAAATGGCATGGGCTCCCCACAAAAATCCATATCAGACCCTTATTCCAGACCCTTATTCCAGCATACAGCAGGTCAGGAAAAGGAAGGGAGGGTTTGGGACACAGGCCTCTTCCCGACATCCCTAGCCAGTGGTTGTCAGGGTCTGTGGATGGGAGGCTTATCAGAATCTGGAAGTCTGCTTTAACAAGGGGCCCCTAGGTCCCGCCCCCTATGTGAATGAGTATGGGGTACATCATACCCCTACCCATTCACCAAAAAAGTAATGTAATGTGACAAAAGGCAATAGCCAGTTTTTGACGAATCCTTTATTAAAAATATCTTCTTCTTCCCTCGCTTGTTCCTCGGGTCTTCCTCCAGCTTCTTCTTTCCTGCTTCTTCCTCTCATCTTCCTCTGGCTTCTTCTTCCTCCACCACCGTCATATATAAGTATGGGGCATGGCCACTGGATGGCATCATCTGCAGACTCCGCCTCCTTGTGACATCACAGACCCATCATGCCCCAGGCGGTGAAGTCACAAGGGACGGGGTCTCTGAATGATGTCATCCATCATTCAGGAGGTTTGTTTTTTTAATGCTCAGTGGGTCGGCAGCGGCAGCAGAGGAAGAAAAAGACCAGAGGAAGAAGAAGCAGGGGAAGAAGAAGTCAGAGAGGAAGTGCCCCCCCTTGTTAAAAAAAAGCTCTTGTGTTTTTTTTACATTTCACTTCACTTTTTTTGGTGAAAAGGAGTACTATGTACCTGATACCCATTCACATGGGGGGGGAAGGATCTGGGGGCCCCTTGTTGAAGGGGGCTTCCAGATTTTGATAAGACCCCCGCCCACAGACCCTGACAACCACCGGCCAGGGTTGTCAAGAAGATGCCCTTTTCCCCATCAACGTGGGGACAAGGTACTTTGGGGGGGACCCCAAAGCATCCTCTCCATGTTTAGGGCATGTGGCCTGGTATGGTTCAGGAGGGGGGCGCTCGCTCATCCCCCCTTTCCTGACCTCCAGGCTGAATGCTCGGATAAGGGTCTGGTATAGATTTTGGGGGGACCCTACGTATTTTTTTTTACATTTTGGCATGGGGTTCCCCTTAAAATCCATACCAGACCCGGAGCCAGCAATACATTACAGCCGAACAAATTTAAAATGACATTTTTTCCTTTAGAAATGTCATTATTGCTGTGGTATGTTCTATGCATTGCACAGATGCGCCACTTTACAGGCAGATTATTTACTGCGCAAATACCGTGTAAGATACAAAGATGCAATAATCACCATTTTATTCCCTAGGATCTTTGCTAAAAAAACATATATAATGTTTGGGGTTCTGAGTAATTTTGTAGAAAAATATGATTTTTACATGTAGGAGCAAAGGGTCAGAATTGGCCCGGGAAGCAAGTGGTTAATAAAAAAATTAAAAAAATCTATTTTGGGGGGCAGAGCTAGCCGGAGACTGGGATGGACATGTAAGAGCCGAGCTCCAGAGACAGCGGGACAGTCGCGGCCCTTAGCGACTCACCCAGCGGCTAGAAAAACCACCCAACGGAGCTTTTGCCCTGCAGGGACCCCGACAATCAGCGGGAGACATGCCAGGTAAAAAGAAAAGCAGAGGCCGCCCAAAGAAGCTGACAGCCTTCTTCTACACAGGCCCGAGGCAAGATGGCACCGGGGCTGCTGTGACCTCCACACCAGAGCACAGCTCTGCAATCCATCACAGCAAGAAGGGGGCCACGCAAAAAAGAAGTAGCCCACCAAAAAGCCAAGACTCCCCACCGGCCACCCCCTCATCAGGAAGTCCAGAGAAGTCTAGATTCCAGCCGGATGCCGCGGATACAGGGCATGAGGTAAACGGCTCCCATAAATCAGGCGGCAATACTAGAGATCTCCCTGAGTCCATAGACATGTTCCCCACGCCTGATAAACCTGTCCTGCATACAGTGCTGAAGGAGATGCTAGTCTCACTAAGAAGTTCATTGCAGTCTGATCTGATGGCATGTGTGCATAAATTTAGCTCTGAGTTACAAGAAGTTACGGCTAGGGTGGACCATATTGAGCATAAGATGTAGGAGTATGCTACCACAATTAATGACCTGATATACGCCACTGATATCAAGACGACGAACTGGACGCAATTAAAGCCAAGATGGCTGACATGGAGGACAGGTCCAGAAGGAACAATGTTAAGATCAGGGGGATCCCTGAATCTATCCATCAACAGGACCTGTCCAAATATGTCGCTTTCCACCTCTCACAGCTATTGATGTAATACCATTCACTGTGAAAGCGGGCCAATAAACGATTATCAAAGAGGTACGCAATGAGAATTCCTTTTCTTTACATGTAAACGATACGGTGATGGAGGAGGGAGCGACTGCAAACAGACGCCAACACCATATCCACAGGTCGGATTGTAGACCTAAAGCGTGTATGACTTCTCCACACCGTATGGGTGGAAAGTCATAGGGATCTGGTAAGCAGGGTCTTGTACCCTCAAAAATTATTTTTCACTCTGCACTCAGCACGGCACGAGCACTTTATAATTTAAAGTGATAGGGACTGTTATTGAACTATTTGGCATATAGAAATCACTTTTCACTGGATTGCACTAGCACTTTGAAATTGGACTCTGAACAGACTCTGAATAGGACTCTGAACAGAATCAACTATCTGCAATATATTGGAGAACTGGCACACACACACTTTATTAGGATTTATATGAAGATTGATGACCATGTTTTTATGTTGATTATAGTTTGATTGTACACTGATAATTTTTGCACGTATTAGTCAACACTTGCACTTTATATACTATACAGTTTATAGAGGGAGTACTACCATAGCAAGCGCTGCTGGAACAGCAATATCACCCTGTTTATAATATCATTGTATACCCATTGCAATCTCCTCATAGCAACTGGGCTACAGCAGCAGCTGCATCTTACCTAATTACTGGGGCGAGGAAGGTTCCTTGCCATAACCAGCCCACACTAATCAGTTTTGGGAAAGCGCTGTTGGATCAAGATCTTCTATCTTGTCTACAATCATATTAGACATACTCCAATCTGGCTTTACAAAAGGTCGACAGATAGCCGATGCCACGAGACGCCTGTTAAATGTCATCCACCTTGCGAATAAAACAAAAACACCTTCTCTGCTCCTTACTTTGGATGCAGAGAAGGCGTTGGATAGGATACACTGGGAATTTTTAGCGTAAGTACTAGGGAAATTTGGCTTTGCAGGCCCAATCTTTTCAACCATAATGGCGCTATACTCTAAACCCTCAGCTCAGGTATTCGTGGCCCGAACTCTGTCGACCCCCTTCGGGATATCTAATGGGACACGCCAGGGATGCCCATTATCCCCATTGATTTTTAATCTTTTAATGGAATGTCTGGCTACTTAAATAAGATCACACCCTAAGATATCAGGCTTGTCGGTGAATGGGAAGTCCCATGTCATCAGCCTATTTGCTGATGACATTAAAGTGATACTCACAAAAGTGATGACTTTGCTGGCTTCGGTGAATGAGGTACTAAAATAATTTTATAATATCTCCTACTATAAAGTGAATGAATCTAAGTCATCTATACTGAACCTAGGATTACCGAGTGAGACTAGGCATAATCTGGTGAACAGATATCCCTACAAATGGGAAGACAAGGGGATTAACTATTTAGGCATCACTCTAACACCCAATCTAAAGGACCTTGCCATGGCAAACTACACCCCTTTCTCGCTCTCTCTTAAGGCCAATCTAGAATCTATAGGGAAATTTGAACTATCCTGGGCAGGCCGTCTGGCGGCCTTTAAAATGCAAATTCTCCCTCAACTACTTTATTTGTTTAGAACCCTGCCTATTCCACTTACTAACCAGTATTTCAACAACCTTCAAGCAATAGTTAACAGATTTTTATGGAAAGGGAAAAGAGCCCGCTGCACCTTCAACAAATAAATAAATAAAGCATAGATTGGCAGGGGGAGTAGGACATGTCCACCTGCAGGACTATTACTTTGCATCGATCCTTGCACAAGCAAAATACTGGTCAATGCAAGATACATCTACTTTATAGGTAGAGTTAGAACAATCCCAACTACCCCATGGGAACTTACAGGGCCTCTTACTCACTTCACCTTCTAAGCATGACTTGGATACCAATCTGTCCCCCACAATTCTTGCAACTCTCCGAGCATGGATCCATCTCCAGAGATTCCAAAACTGGAGTGGTGAACGGACAATGCTACAGCTTCCCATATCAGCTCTCTCTCACCTAATACCCGACTTAGATCTTAAACATTGGATGGGGCAGGGTATCTACCACCTAGAGGATATTGTAACAAACAACACACTCAAATCATTTGCCAGCCTACAACAGAAATTTCGGTTCCCTGCTACCAAGAGATTTAGATATACTCAGATAGCACATCTACTTCAGAAAAATACCCACTTACAACCCCAACTGCTCAAAAAACTAGCTACCCATTACCCCATTACCAGCAACCTTCCAATTCTTAAGGGAGGATATCATCCATATATCTATCTCTACAAGAGAAAGACACATGCCAAAAAACTGCCACAATGATGGCATGGGAATGGGAGATAGAGGAAGTATTCACCATAGACCACTGGAAAAAACTCTAAGAATGATCTATGCATCCACTAACTGCGTTAATTTATGGGAACTTCACCAGAAGATTCTCTTACGTTGGTACCTGACACCATATAGACTGGCAAAGATCTTCCCCACCTCCCCATCAACTTGCTGGAGAGGCTGTGGCATGCCAGGTACACTAATACATATAATTTGGTCCTGCCCAAAGTTACTTCCCCTGTGGACCCACATAAGTAAAATTATAGGAGACATCACGGGCTCTAACAAAACACTAACACCAGCAATGGAAATTCTATCTTTAGACCTACCGGATTTGCATCCACCTCTCAGAAATACGGTTTCTCACATATTATTAGCAACTAGACTGGTTATATTCAGATATTGGAAACGATTTACTTATCCTTGTCCCTTACCTTTGCTCCTCTTCTTTTATTTTGTGTTCACATTTGGAACACACTGTATGGTTGTAATCCTTGTAAAACCTCAATAAAAACTATTGAAACTAAAAAAATCGAATTTCTTCATAAATTTAAGCCAAAGTGTATTGTGCTACATGGCTTTGGTAAAATAAATCCCAATAAGTGTATATTAATTGGTTTGTGTGAAAGTAATAGCATTTACTAGCTATAGTATATATACTGGAATTTACTCAGCTATAGACACTATACTGTAATGGCAGTGATCAGTGGCTTATAGTGGCATTGTTATAGAGTGGCGGGCAATCTGGCACTAACAGACACTGGCTAGGAGGGTCAATAGCTGACACTGATGTCGCTAGTGAGACCAATAAAGTGATCATTGATAATACTGTACACTGACACTGTACTAATGAACTTGGCTGGGAAGGCGTTAGCATCTAGAGGCATCTAGGGACAATAAAGGGGTTAAATGTGTGCCTAACAAATGTAATGTGGGCTGCTTTTATTTAATAAACTGACAGTTTTTTCCCTGCTTTTCAGGAAGAAGAAACAGCCAGAGCGCTGTTCCTACGTACACAGAGTTCTGTGTGTTTATAGACACACAGCACTGTGTGTGTGTGATTGGATGCAGGTGATTAGCAGGTTTCAGCTGACATCATTGGCTGATATCTGCTGCCAAACTTGTGCTGTGCCCAATCACAGCATAGGTTGGCAGGGGGTGCACATGCATGTCGCAAGCCCAGAAGAAGGCCGGCCACATACTGTACATGTACATGTCTGTACCTGCCGTCCACTTGCAGTATATATTTACTGTGAGCGGTTAGCAGATGATTAATGAAGAATAATCAAAAAAGTTGGACGTGCGGTCATACGATAATCGGCGAGTACACACGCACCAATTAACTTACGACTGCACGTCCAAATTTGTCCAAATTGGCTGTCCGTGGTTTTGTCTAGCGTACTGACGGTAATCAAGTAATCGTCCAACAAAGGCAAACATAGTGACGTGCTACGAGCATATAAAGAGGAAGTTCAGGTGAATGTGAATTATGGGCGAAGGTTTACCCCAAACACTTCCTGGATTCCGAGCATGCGTGTTTGCACTTCCAACTTTTGTTTGCCCAACTTCTGTACACATGAGCCAAAAATTGGCCAACACCTTGTTGACAGACAAAGGTTTTCTATTCTTCACAGACAACTTCTGTTGGACGATAATTGGAAATTGGCAGTCGCATCGTGCGCACTAACGGTCGGATTATCGGACAACAGGCTGTCATACGACCGCTGTTGGCCGATAATCATACCGTGTGTACGGGACTTAAGATATACATAGGGTTTTGTAGGACCTTCCCCTTCCCCCTTTTTTTCTTTTCTGATTTTGATTTGATGACCAATTGGGATGGTTGCATTTGTACATCAGTCTATTACATATCTACTCACACATATATTTACTATTTTGAAGTCTCCATATCAGTGGCCCAATGGGATTTAAATTTCTATTTTTTGGTGCCTTGATTTTTTTATTGTTTAAATGAAAAACAGGAAGATGGCACCAAACAAAAACAGTATAAATCAATAAAGCATGGTTGTGCACTGGATGGAGTGAATGATGCTTACCCTTATAATTAAATACATTATTTATAAATTATTAGGTGACAAATTGATAAATATACAATAATAAAAAATGTAAGTGCAAATAGCAATGATTATGTAGCACCCGCATAGTGATAAGTGTGTTTTGTAGTGAGTTTTTGCTAGGAGTGGCAAAATTTAGAATGTTTTTGTGTCTCCATTATACTGGTCATATCCTCTGTGTGAAGAAAATTGGTGTAACGGCTCAGGTTCCTTTGAATCTTCTTTCTTCCTGCTGATACACATCCATTGATTTATGGACTCGTGAGATATCTGTGTTATGGTGAATGTAAACCCCTTGCACGTGTGTGGTGGGGAAGCACTTGTTGGAAATTCTTATTGCACTTTGTCACTTTATGAGCACGGTTTATGGATTTTCTGCGCTTTTGATGAACTTTTTTGATGAATTAACCACCAATTATGTTTGCCTTCGGAATGAATCAGTGTTTTCCAACAAAGACTGTGATTTACCAGAAGAACTTTTTATATAATCATTGCTATTTGCACTTACATTTTTTATTATTGTATATTTATCATTTTGTCACCTAATAATGTATTAATAATTTAATTATACGGGTAAGCATCATTCACTCCCTTCGTTTTTTCCTATTCTTGATTTTTTTCTATTTATTTTTTTAACAATCAGAATGTTCCTTTATTGAACAAAATCACGGTACACTCACAAAGCATGGACACCAGCAAAGTTTCAATCATACAATGACAGATCAAAGGTAATCAAAATAAACAATGGTAATCCCATAAACCAATAACATCAAAACTGTGACATTGCTATACCAGATATCATACTATATTGCTATGAAAGGAAATGTGGCAGTAGTCCCTTCAACAATTCATAGGTCCTTGAGATCCTGGTCAGGTGGAGCAGCCTAATTAGCCCCATGGGGAGGCCTATGGCATAGATTGACCATTTTAAGCTGTCCATGGCTGCCACACCTTGTCAAATTTCTTGGGACAATTCCTATTAATGTACGTTAACTTATAGAGAGGGAGAGTGGCATTAACAGCTTTTACCCATGAACTCATGAAGGGAGGGGAATGGGCATTCCATCTAAGAATAATGTCTCTCTTGGCATAATAGAATAAGTATGTCAGCAATAGTTGGGCACATCTAGGTCTCTGTTCGTCATCCTGAATTCCTAGCAGGGCCAGCTCCAGTGAAACCGGAAGGGTCAGCTGGAGCCGACGTTAATGGGTTCCACCACCTCCACCCAGCACCCAGTAATTCTCGGGCAGCTTGAAAAAATGTGGAAGTACGACCCCTCCCCCCCGACACCTAGGACATTCCTGTGACCTCTGGGGGTAAATCCTATGGAGTTTTTGGGGGTATAATAAATCCTATGCAGGAATTTTACTTGGATCAGCTTGTCCTTGGATGAGATCAATAGCTTGACACTGTCTTCAAAACAATCTTCCCAATCCTCTCTATCCAGGTCTGAAAGGTCAGGCTTCCAACTTTCCCAGAGCTTGTCCATTTTGGGGGATTCTACAGTCAATAAGGCCAAGTATAGGGCTGACAATAGCTTATCTGGGGATTCTTGTGCTAGTAATTCTTTCTATGGGGTCCATAACCAGGTTCGGGGGATCAGGAATTGGGTGCTTGCAGCATGGCACAGCTGCAGGTAGCGGAAATACATCCACCCAGGCAAATGAAATTTGGTCTTAAGGTCCGGAAAGGGGTGCAGCATCCCTGCCATGAACATGTCCATAATAGTTTTGATGCAATATCTCGCCCACACCAAGGGGTCGGGAATGAAACAAAAGTTTGGAAGATTAGGGTTTTCCATAGAGGGGTATAGGGGGACCATTGATTGAGGTGACTGAACCTACATCTGGCTAGTGCCCAAACCTTCAACATTGTTTTGGTGGGAAGGGGATGGTCAGGATAGGCCCAACTATCCCTAAAGGGAAGATTACTTTTTCTATTTATTTATATTTTTTATTCATATACTGCATATCTCTTCATTGTTTATTCTTCATTCATTTATCTTTTTATGTTTTTTTTGCACCAACACTATATTACATTATATATGGTGGTATTGATTGTATGGGGTGTATATATATATATATATATATATATACACAGTATCTCACAAAAGTGAGAACACCCCTCACATTTTTGGAAATATTTTATTATATCTTTTCATGTGATAACACTGAAGAAATAACACTTTGCTGTACAGAGTGTACAGCCTGTATAACAGTGTAAATGTGCTCTCCCCTCTAAATAACTCAACACACAGCCATTAACGTTTAAACCGCTGGCAACAAAAGTGAGTAAACACCTAATTTTAAATGTCCAAATTGGGCCCAATTAGCCATTCTTCCCCCCTGATTTTATGTGACTCATTAGTGTTACAAGGTCTCAGGTGTGAATGGGGTACAGGTGTGTTAAATTTGGTGTTATCGCTCTCACTCTCTCATACTGGTCACTGGAAGTTCAACATGGCACATCATGGCCTCAGAACTCTCTGAGGATCTGAAATAAAGAATTGTTGCTATACATAAAGATGCCCTAGGCTATAAGAAGATTGCCAAGTCCCTGAAATTGAGCTGCAGCACGGTGGCCATTACCTTATAGTGGTTTAACAGGACAGGTTCCACTCAGAACAGGCCTCGCCATGGTCGACCAAAGAAGTTGAGTACACATGCTCAGCATCATATCCAGAGGTTGTCTTTGGGAAATAGACGTATGAGTGCTGACAGCATTTCTGCAGAAGTTGAAGAGGTGGGGGGTCAGCCTGTCAGTGCTCAGACCATACGCCGCACATTGCATCAAATTGGTCTGCATGGCTATCATCCCAGAAGGAAGCCTCTTCTAAAGATGATGCACAAATAAAGCCCGCAAACAGTTTGCTGAAGACAAGCAGACTAAGGCCATGGATTACTGGAACCATGTCCTCTGGTCTGATGAGACCAAGATAAACTTCTTTGGTTCAGATGGTGTCAAGCGTATGTGGCAGCAAGCAGGTGAGAAGTACCAAAGATAAGTGTGTCTTGCCTACAGTCAAGCATGGTGGTGGGAGTGTCATGATCTGGGACTGCCTGAGTGCTGCTGGCACTGGGGAGCTACAGTTCATTGAGGGAACCATGAATGCCAACATGTACTGTGACATACTGAAGCAGAGCATGATCCTCTCCTTTCGGAGACTGGGCCGCAGGGCAGTATTCCACCATGATAATGACCCCAAACACACCTCCAAGATGATCATGGCCTTGCTAAAGACAAGTCAAGCCTGTCTCCAGACCTAAACCCTATTGAGCAACTGTGGGGCATCCTCAAGGGGAAGGTGGAGGAATGCAAGGTCTCTAACATCCACCAGCTCTGTGATGTCGTCATGGAGGAGTGGAAGAGAACTCCAATGGCAACCTGTGAAGCTCTGGTGATCTCCATGGCCAAAAAGGTTAACACAATGCTGGAAAACAATGGTGGCCACACAAAATATTGACACTTTGGGCCCAATTTGGACATTTTCACTTTGGGGTGTACTCACTTTTGTTGCCAGCGGTTTAGACATTAATGGCTGTGTGTTGAGTTATTTTGGGGCACAGCAAATCTACACTGTAATGCAAGCTGTACACTCACTACTTTACATTGTAGCAAAGTGTCATTTCTTCAGTGTTGTCACATGAAAAGATATCATAAAATATTTTAAAAAATGTGAGGGGTGTACTCACTTTTGTGAGATACTGTATGTGGCTATACAGGGTGGGCCATTTATATGGATACACCTTAATAATAATAATAATAATAGGGAGAGGGTCATGTGACACATCAAACGTATTGTGAATTTCACAAGAAAAACAACGGTGTGCTTGGTTTTAACGTAACTTTATTCTTTCATGAGTTTTTTAAAAGTGAAGAGGGTTGCATTGACAATCCAACACAATGGACAGCACATTGAACACATTTTATAAGTGGTCAGAAACTTGTAAATAACTCATGAAAGAATAAAGTTACGTTAAAACCAAGCACACCATTGTTTTTCTTGTGAAAATCCCAATAAGTATGATGTGTCACATGACCCTCTTCCTATTGAAAAAACAAAAGTTGGATTCAAAATGGCCGACTTCAAAATGGCCGCAATGGTCGCCACCCATCTTGAAAAGTTTCCCCCCTCACATATACTAATGTGCCACAAACAGGAAGTTAATATCACCAACCATTCCCATTTTATTAAGGTGTATCCATATAAATGGCCCATCCTGTATATATATATATATATAATATATACTGTATAGATACATTCTCACTCTGTTCTCAAATGTATGCACACACATATATATATATATATATATATATATATATATATATATATATACTCTATAACCATTTACACAATATGTTGTGCATTGCCAGTTTTAAGGATCTATCTATCTTCAATTTTTTAATGGTTGTTTTATTTTGGTTTCATCTCATGCAATAATATTATGTAAGGTAGACAAATTCTTTTTTTTAATACAAATGATATTCTCTTGAATTGGCATAGTTGTGGAGAGATCCATTGTGTTGGTTGCCTCTCCTCCTCCTGCCCTCTAGTGTATTTACGCTGTCTCCACTCCATGACTTGAGAAAGAGGGAGAGGCTTTGAAACACGTTATCACAGAGATGTTGTAAAGGTTCTCTTCCTCCAGAATTGCTTTGTGCAATAGGCAGCTGCTGCCAGTTAATTTTCTTGCCATCAGCATGGTCCAGTGTGCAGTTCAGCTTGTCCACAGCAGTGCTTCTGCCCTCACTCTCCCAGCAGTTTGTCTGTCTACTATTACATAGCGACATCACCAGAGGAATTCCTTTTGTGGGCTCTTTGTCACACAACTTTGTAAGTAGATTGCCTTTCATCTTGTTGGTTTCTATATAGAGGACATTATATTCTTTTGGATTCATTGGCTAGGCATGTCAGTCTGGTTTGACATTATTGTGGGCAGTACATACAGGGTCCCTAATTAGTCACAGTGAAGGTTGGGAGCCCAGGGGCATTTCATGCCCATCACCTTCACCATTGTTCCCTCTGGAGGACCTTGGGTTTGTCCACAACAACATTATTATTGCACATTATATTGCAGGTGGTCCTAAATATTCTATGGTGCATTTGTTTGCTATGAATGGAAGAACCTTCATGGAGCTTTATCACTAGCCTGTGTGCTCTTGCTTTGTTGCTTCACCTGCTTTGTTGTTCCATCAGCCCATTGATACTACTTACTTGATTACAAACTCTGTGGAAAGGAAAATTGTTACATGCATCTATCTGTTTCAACTGGACAGTTGCTTGGATTTCTAATTTAAAGTTCTTGTCAGAAAATCTTCACTCTGTTCAATATTCGATCCTAACTAAATCCTTTAAAAATAGTAAACAGTTTTGGGCAGTTTATTTTTTTAATTTTAATTAATGTTTTTATTTCATATGCATATTCATTGTATACTCTATGTATTTTAATATTGTGTTTGCATATACCATTTCTTCCTAGGGCTCAAGCTTACTTTCAGAAGTGTTTTTTACGAACAAGGAATCTTACCAAAAGGCAGATCCTTTTTTTCTTCGCCATGAATACATTGCCAAGGTAAGACTATAAGATATATCTAGATATATCAAATGTAATATATTAATTTTTGTGAATATAATACAATTTACTACCTTTGGTCACCTTTAATCTAAGGGATAATTATAAATTATAATAAAATGTGTACTACTGCACTTCTGTTGTTGGAGATAGTGAAAGGAAATGTTTTTCTTATCTGGTTATTCAAATAGGTTGAGTCTCTCAATACCTAATGCTCAAGCTCACTTCCTAGTAAGGCAGCTCCAGAGTCACACAAAGTAGGCAATAAACAGCTGTAAATGAAAAGATGAAAAATACAATGTTTGCACTTCTAGTGTAGTACATACACATCTGAAAATATATAAATATAGTGGAGGAATTATACTTGCAAAATTAGCAAGAAAAACATGCCCATCACAAAGAGAAACATAGTTAATCTGATACCACCTCCAGTGTAAGCTCAGTAAAGGTTACCTGGTAGGAACACTATTGGTACTCACTCTAATAGTTATTAATATGGATGTGATTTAGTGATTTAGTAAGTGATCAAATTTTTACCCCGCTTATCACAACCAGAAAGGTTAGTATTAACTGTTTTCTTTTACAGAGTCCAAGTGATTTTTTTGGGGGGAGGCAAGACAGGGTGTCTTTAAAGTAGGGGTATTACTCTTTAGCCTTCAAATACATTTTTTTATAATACGTTAGTAGAGTTGAGCGAACCTGGACTGTAAAGTACGGGTCCGTACAGGACTTTGGGGTGTCCGTGCCCCGAACCCGGACATTTGAAAAAAAGTCCGGGTTCGGTATTCGGGTATTTTGCGTGCCTTTTCTATAGCTGCAGGGCCACCAATCAACAAGTGTTTTACTCGTTTGCCCTTAGAAGCCATCACAGCCATGCCTACTAATGGCATGGCTGTGATTGGCCAGTGCATCATGTGACCCAGACTATTTTTGGCGCCTGTTGAATAGCTGCAGGCTAGTGCAGGCTAGTGTCGGGAGAGCATGCTGCCGGCGCTGTGAGGGACAGATTACCGATCTAATATCATCTCATCCTGCATTACAGACAGATTCATGGCGGTGCTGTGAGGGGAAAGCTTAGCGTTCTAAAACCATCTGATACTGGACTAGGTAGAGTTTACTAGTGCTGTGAGGGATAGATTATCGATCTAATATCATCTCATCCTATATTACAGACAGGTTCCTGGCGGTGCTGTGAGGGGAAAGCTTAGCGTTCTAAAACCATCTGATACTGGACTAGGTACAGTTTACTGGTGCTGTGAGGGATGGATTACCGATCTAATATCATCTCATCCTCCATTACAGACAGGTTCCTGGTGGTGCTGTGAGGGGGAAGCTTAGCATTCTAAAACCATCTGATACTGGACTAGGTACAGTTTAGTGCTGTGAAGGACAGGTTATTGTTCTAAAATCATCTCCTAGTGCTATAGGAAGAGGTTCCTGCTGGTGCTGTGAGAGACAGATTATTGTTCTAAAATCATCTCCTAGTGCTATAGGGAGAGGTTCCTGCTGGTGTTGTGAGGGACTGATTATTGTTCTAAAATCATCTCCTAGTGCTATAGGGAGAGGTTCCTGCTGGAACTGTGAGGGACAGATTATTGTTCTAAAATCATCTCCTACTGCTATAGGGAGAGGTTCCTGCTGGTGCAGTGAGGGACAGATTATTGTTCTAAAATCATTTCCTTCTGCTATAGGGAGAGGTTCCTGCTGGTGCTGTGAGGGACATATTATTGTTCTAAAATCATCACCTAGTGCTATAGGGAAAGGTTCCTGCTGGTGCTGTGGGGTACAAATTGTTGTTCTAAAATCATCACATACTGCTAGAGGGAGAGGTTCCTGATGGTGCTGTGATGGACAGATTATTGTTGTAAAATCATCTCCTACTGCCATAGGGAGAGGTTCCTTCTGGTGCTGTGAGGGACAGATTATTGTTCTAAAATCATCTCCTAGTGCTATAGGGAGAG
>BLSH010549496.1:416157-430476 GCA_018402905.1 Glandirana rugosa
CAGGAAGGTGGTGGCTCCTAACGTCCCGTAAAGAGAAACGGAGGACAACGGAGGAGGAGGATGACGTGAAGGAGGAGGAGCTGGTGGATGAGTAGGCGAGTCGTATTGTAGAAGTGGTGGTTGTAGTCGTGTAGGTCCCCCTTTGCTGTCGTCCGACAAAATTTTGACTATACAAACCCCCTATTTGGGGTGTGACGCGTCCTCGACACCTGTCCGTAACTTGTTGTCTGGTTACTCACCAACAACGGTGACTCGGAGTTCGGGCCGCCAAACATATCAGTTTTAAAACAGCCTGCTGTCGTTTCCCCCTGGATGTGCTGATGTTGGTGGTGAAGATGTTATGCTGAGCGGATGAGTAGGTGGTCGAGGAGGAGGAAGTGCAGTAGGAGGAGGAGGCAACAGGAGGCAAAGAGAAATGCCCTGCAATCCTCGGTGGTGGAAGGACATGTGCCAAATGGCTGCTGGCATTCAGGGCCAGGGATCGCGGGTGGGTAGGGGGGTACTTCTTCTTTCTCTCCAGTTTTTGGGAGATGGACAGCTGTAAGCTTCCATGGGACCATGGTGTGGATATGCTTGGGGACGGTGGTGGACATGGTGGCGTTGCTGTCATATCGTCTGTTTGCCGGGTGGCAGGTGACACTGTCACTGTAGAGGTGGAGGAAGAGGCCGAGGCAGCAGCAGAAGAGGAAGCAGGAGGAGGCCGAGACCTTTCTTGGATTTTGAGGTAATTATTCCAATGCAGCGTGTGCCTTGAATTTAGATGCCTGGCATGGGGGTTGTGCTCAGGTTTAGAACATTTATGCCCCGGCTCAGGCTATCATTGCACAGCTTGCAAACCACTCGTGTCTTGTCGTCAGCACATTGTCTGAAGAACTGCCTCGCGGGGGAATGCCTTTGAGCTGCCTTTGGTGTGCTAGGTCCCTGGGTGTGGTGGGTAGTAGCAGGCATACTGTCTAGGTAACGCAAGTAGGTAATCAAGGGACTGGGAGGGAGACAATGTGAAGGAACTGGAGGCATTGTCAGCCACCCAATCTACTATCACCTGTACTTGTTCTGGCCTCACCAATCGTTGAGGGGCATTCTGGCCTACCATATACTGGTGAAGGTTCCGTTGGCTACCTGAGGAAGGTGTTTCCCTTGTGCATGTAGCTGACACAACTCGACCACGTCCTCTCCTTCCAACAGGAGGTTCACCAACACCACCAACACCAGCAGCACCAGCAGCACCATTACCACGTCCCTTATTTGCTTTCCTCATTGTGCCCGAAAATGTACTATGTAGCCCTAAGTAAGTATTTATTAATACCAATTAATACCTTTTTTTTTTTTTAAAACACCAACATAACCGGACTTTTTATTTTGGTGCAAGAAATGCACCGCTCACACCAACAGCTGGAAGCTCTCCCTTTAGAACTCGGAGATGATTTTTGAAAAATAATGTGTCACTTACAGCAACAGCTAGAACCTCTCCCTGTAGAACTAGGAGATGAATTTTGAACAATAATGTGTCACTTACAGCAACAGCTGGAAGCTCTCCCTTTAGAACTAGGAGATGATTTTTGAACAATAAATAATCTGTCACTTACAGCAACAGCTGGAACCTGGCCCTATAGGAGTAGGCAATGATTTTTGAACAATAATCTGTCCCTCTAAGCAACAGCTGGAAGCTCTCCCTTTAGAACTAGGAGATGATTTTTGAACAATAATGTGTCACTTACAGCAACAGCTGGAACCTGGCCCTATAAGAGTAGGCAATGATTTTTTAACAATAATCTGACCCTCTAAGCATAAGCCTCTACCTAGTGCAGTCAGATCGTTGTGTAATGCAGGGTTTGATCTGCAATTTGTCACTCAAAGCAGCAGTATGTGAAATCTCAAATTACTCCCACAATCTGATAGTTGTGTACGATCCCACAATCTGATCGTTGTGTACGATCGTAATGATCGTTGTGTTAGGCAGGGTTTGATCTGCAATCTGTCACTCAAAGCAGCAGTATGTGAAATCTCCAATTACTCCCACAGTCTGATTGTTGTGTACGATCGTAGCGATCATTGTGTTATGCAGGATTTGATCTGAAATCTCAAATTTCTGCAATCTGTCCCTCAGAGCAACAGTAGTAGTAATCTCAGGATGCAGGATCAGGTGTTAAAATGTCTGCAATCTGTCCCTCACAAAAACACTGGCAGCTTCCACTCCCTATACTAGTCAGAGTCTCAGAGAGCTTGTGACTGCAGCATCAAGTGACTCCAGCTTATATAGAGGCTGGGTCACATGATGCACTGGCCAATCACAGCCATGCCATTAGTAGGCATGGCTGTGATGGCTTCTAAGGGCAAACCAGTGAAACGCTTGTTGATTGGCTGCCCTGCAGCTATTCAACATGCGTGATCAACTACCAGAACCCAGAACCCGAACCCGAACGTTTTTTGAAATGTCCGTGTTCGGGTCCCGGACACCCCAAAGTTCGGTACGGACCCGAACGTTACAGTCCGGGTTCGCTCAACACTAATAACAAGCACTCTATCTTAGAACAATTGTATTTGTTTTGTTCTTGTGCAAGATTTTTTCTTTATTTTTACAAGAAGTAAAGTACCACTTAATTTCAAAATTATACATGTCTTGTCTTGGTGCGCAAGAAGAAATGCAGGTGCAAATATGAAGTTCATTGTCACACTAGAGTATATCTGTGATAAATCCACCCTGTTTGTTCTCAATTTATGCTGAGCAAATTTTTGTGCTCAAAGATTTACTGTTGGGTACCCAAATTCCCTTCTTGTTGGACAGCTGTGATCGTAATATCCAGACTTTATAAAGATGAACAATCTGTTCCCTCTAAAGGGAGTACTAATGGCAATCTGTTTATAGATATAATTTCTTAATACGACCTGTATTTAAAAACCAAAACAGCTTCTTATGATTAACCCTTTGTGCTACAATATACATGTTTGCATCAAGCATTTTAACTAAATTCAGTGTAAGCTTATTAAACTAACAGTGGAGGCCATCTCTTCTGACTGTGGAGGAAAAATGTGGCAATGGCCCATGCTGAGGCTTGCATGTATGGCTTTAAAGTGGGCTTGTGCCAGACTATACATAGTAAAGTATTTTGAACAAGCAGTAAAAGCACATATCCCCATTTAACTCTATAGCTATTAGCATTCTGGAGAAATTACATTTTAAAGTTCACAACAAAAATATCAGTTTGTTTCTATGGGAGCAGATATTGGCAATCTGCCTGCTGTGTAATTAAACAACCAGTAGATGTTTCTAAGCTGTTAGAAACTGACTTAAACTGATTTTAAGGACTTTTTTGTGATCTTGGAGGATATTTGAAATAATAAATTAGCTTACAGTAAAATCAGCTAGAGAGGTGGATTACGTTAAAATAATTTTACTGCTTGTAAGAGTTTAGCTAGAGATGTCACTTTTTATTTGCTGTTATAAAAAAATGTTGACTAAAGTTGATATCTGATCATTTTTCAGTTTAACACAACACATTACTACATACAGTGACATACATACACATTTTTTTAAACTTCATAGCAGTGCATTACAGAATACCCATAATACAGGATCAGAAAAGGGAAGCTTCTCTTTCCATGTCCTCTTGCTAGGTCTGATACTGTGTAAGCAGCATGAACATGAATAGATAGCAGACAGTATATGATTTTTCTCCAAGTCCAGCAAGTGTGTCCCAATGAATGCACAATAGAAATGATTTATTCTACTAAAGCCAACATCCTCCTAGATAAAAAGAAAAAAATCACCACCCCAAGCCCTTCACTTGTGTTGGTATTTTCTACATTTTCTAGAAGACCATGCTCTTTTCTCAAATGCAACAACACTTTTTACCATTTCAAATGCCACTTTAATTAAATCAAACACCCCCTGACACTTTTTTTCTTAAAAACAGTGATGCTCACTGCTGAAATTTTTGAAGGCTAAGACTTAGAGTTGAGCAGACATCTGGATGTTTGGGGTCAGCGGGTTCGGCCGAACTTTGCGAAAAAGTTTGAATTCGGCCCCAAACTTGACCCCGAACCCCATTGAAGTCAATGGTGACCCAATCTTTTAGGCACTAAAATGGCTCTAAAAAAGTCCTGGAAAGGGCTAGAGGGCTGCAAAAGGAAGCAAAATGGGGGTAAGAGTAGGACAAATGCCCTGCAAACAAATGTGGATAGGGAAATAACTTAAAATCACATCCCTTATTTGACGCTCTCCTCATTCTGGATGCAAATGTACTATTTAGCACAAACTTATATTATTTTTTAAACCGGCAATGTAGACGCACTTTTTAATTTTGTGCAAGAAATGCACAGCAAGGTGCAAATGTAACATGTAGCATTATTTTTTTTTTTTTTTTAAACCAGCAATGTTGACGCACTTTTTCATTCTGTGCAAGAAATGCACAGCAAGGTGCAAATGTGCTATGTAGCACTATTTATTTTTTATTTTTTTAAACCAGCAATGTAGACGCAGTTTCTAATTTTGTAATTTTTTTGTAATTAGGTATAGATTTGCATTTATGTTGTTGTAGGCAATCATATAAATTTAGATTTTAAATAGAAAAGGTGAGAGCAGGGGAGAGAGATGAAGAAAAGGGAGAGAGTAAGTATAGGGACAGTTGGAAAGGAAGTGAGAAGAGGAGAGTAGAAATTAGAGAAGATAGATTGGATAGAAAAGAAGAAGAGAAGTCCCAGAGAGCACAGATACAACCCCAAAAGTGGAAAAGGATAAACAATATAACAATATCAGGACTATTATGCAAGGAGTCATACTAGGTACACAATATTAGGTCTCTGTCCAACGGCTGGGTCAGTATGATGCCATTTTGGACCGGGTTATCAGACACGCTCAATTGAGCAAGAAACAATGGTTTTATAGCGAGAGAAGGTTTTGAATTCTGTCCAGGTGGCCCATGTTTTAGTATGTTTAGAGATATCTCCCCTTGCTATAAATGTGAGTTCCTCCATCAATAAAAGTTCATCGATTTTAAGAAACCAACTTTTAACAGAGGGTATTCGGGATGTATCCCATAGCTTGGGGATCAACGCTTTGGTGGCATTTAGTAGATGTAGTGTAATAGATCTCTTGTACTTTCCTTGGGGGTCATCCGTGTTGTGGAAAAGAATAATCCATGGGTCATTTTGGATGAGAAGACCTGTTATGTCTTTAATGTACTGAATTACCTCAGTCCAGAAGGGTTGTATCAGCGGGCATTGCCACCAGATGTGGGCATGCGAGACCTTTTGCCCACAATTTCTCCAACACAGGGGGGAATGTGAGCTAGATATTCGGTGTAGCTTTGCTGGGGTATAGTACCATCTGGGGTATAGTTTATAATTCGTTTCTGCTGTTTTTGAGGATAAGGAAGAGATATGTGTCAGAGCTAGAATTTTTTCCTTCTTTCTGTCAGGAAGGTAGATTTGAAGGTCTTTTTCCCATTGTGCCAGAAATTCTTGGAGAGATGTGTGATATAGGTCCTGGAGGATTTTGTAAAATTGAGATACCACGTGGGTAGGTGGCTCTTTGGTGTTGAACATTGTTTCCATGGGTGTCAGTTCTTGGATCCCTCTGATAGGTTGTGGTAGGGATCGTATGAATTGGGATAGTTGAGTATATCTCCAAGTATCCATAAAAGAAGGTGGCGAAGGGCCCAAGAGGGTTCATAGTGTTTTGGGTTTTCCATCTTGAGTGACCATGTGTAAGAGTAGGGGGGGTTCAGAGACCCACTGTCTGAAGGAGGTGTCCAAAAGGCCTGGTTGGAAATAGGTATGGTTCAGCAGGGGCATGAGCGGGGAATTGTAAGACCAGGAAAAACGTTTGTGGAAAAGGTCCCAGATATCTAGGGTGGATGAGGTCAGTGGTGAGGTCAAATGCGAGAGGTTTCTGTGGTTTTTAGGTATCCACGGAGTCATTGAAAGGTTAGTATTGCTTAGTGAGTGTTCTAGGTGGACCCAAATTTTCGTTTTTTCATGAAATTTCCAGTCTGAAAAACTATAGACCAATAGTACATTTTCAGATCAGGGAGGGCTAGTCCCCCCGAACGTTTAGAACGGGTTTAAGTGGCTCTAGCAATCCTAGGATGGCGGTTTCGCCAGACAAAGCGGGAGATCATGGCCTGTGTGGTGGAAAAAAACCCGGATGGGATGCCCAGCGGGATCATTTGGAACAAAAATAGTATACGTGGCAGGATGTTCATTTTTATAATATTAATTTTCCCCATCCATGAATGTGCGAGATGACTCCAATTCCTAAGATCGGACTTGATGTCATTCAATAGTGGGATATAGTTGTATTTAAACAGGTTACGGGGTTGGGGGTAAGATAAATTCCCAAGTATTTCATCTTGGGTAGTTGCCATTTAAACGGGAAGTTTGGTTTGAGGGAGTTAGCTTCTGTTGTGGGGATATTAATATTCAGTATTTCAGATTTGGAGAGATTAATTTTAAAATTTGAAATTAGCTGGAACTGGTGAAAGGTTTCCATTAGGTTAGGTAGAGGCTGTTGTATGAAGAAGAGTACATCGTCTGCATAAGCAACGTATTTATGAATTGTCGTACCTACTGTAATGCCATGTATGTTGCTGTTGTTCCTAACCTGGGCAAGAAATAGTTCTAAAGAGATGGCAAACAGTAGGGGCGATAGGGGACACCCCTGCCTTGTGCCGTTTCCCAGTGTGAAAGGTGGGCTAAGAATACCATTTATTCTCACTTGTGCTGTAGGCTGGGAGTACATAGAAAATATTCGATCATTCATCTTGGGGACTAGTCCAAAGTGAACCAGAGTCAGCCGGAGATAGTCCCAGTCCACCCTATCGAACGCTTTTTCGGCGTCTGTTGAGAGGATTTGCTCCGGACGAAGTGTATCAGCGAAATTGTGCATAGAGCATTGTCCCTGGCTTCTCTAGTGGGGATGAAGCCAGTTTGATCAGATGAGATCCACTTAGGTAGTAGTGGTAAAAGTCTATTTGCTAGGGCCTTAGCATATAGCTTAAAATCAACATTTAGAAGTGAAATTGGGCGGTAGCTCCCACAGCAGGTGGGGTCCTTGTTAGGTTTGGGGATAACGGTTATATGTGCTGTAAGTGATTCCTGTCTAAACCCTGAGGTCTTATTTATGGAGTTAGCGTATGCTGTTAGTTTGGGTATTAGAATGTCGCTAAAAGTCTTATAGTAGAGGGGTGTGAATCCATCAGGTCCGGGGGCCTTCCCTATTTTCATAGGTTTTAGTGCTTTTAAGAGTTCTTCCTCCGAAAAGTCCTCCTTGAGCTTTTTTAGGGAGTCTAGGCAATGATGCATTTTGTAGGAAGGATTGGATTTGTTTAATCTTGTCTTCCGGGTGGGGTAGGCAGTCATGTTCCTTTACGTTGTATAATGCAGCGTAAAAGTTTTTGAAGGTGTCAGCTAACTGGTGTGAGTCATGTGCCAATTCTCCAGTGGGCAATTTTATTTTGGGGATAAAAGTAATCGATTTCTTAGATTTAAGGGATCTAGCTAGCTGTTTGCTTGGTTTATTTCCCCATTCATAATATTGTTGAGCTACTAAGTGGAATTTCCTTTTCGTTGTGGTGTTCATGAGGTCTTTAAGTTCCTCTCGTTTAAGAGATAGAGCCCCAAGGTGCGTAGTGTGGAGTGATAACTTGTGTTTTCTGTCTAGTTTCGTTATTTGGTGTAACAAGAGTTTAAGTTGGGCTTCATGTTCTCTTTTTTTCCTGGCACCCAATTCAATTAGTTTGCCCCTTATGGTGGCCTTATGTGCCTCCCCGATTACCAAGGGTGGTGTCCCCTCTGTAGCGTTTTCTTTGAAGTAAGTAGAAAGAGAGGTAGCTAAGGCGTCCCTATCATTAGAATCAAGGAGCAAGGAGTCATTTAGTTTTCAGTTATTACAGTGTCTGGGCAGGGAGGGGAAGGAAAGTAGTATTGACTGCGGGGCATGGTCTGAGATGGTAGAAATTCCTATAGAGGCTGATCTCAGCAGGGGGATGTGGAAGTGATCAATGAAAATGTTATCAATGCGGGAGTATGACATGTGGGTTTTGGAGAAATAGGAAAAGCCTTTGTCTTTTGGGTGCAGTATGCGCCATGCATCTATTAATTGGTTTTCGTACAATTTTTTTTTTAATGTAGTTTAGTTTTTTGTATGGTATAAAGGAACGTCCAGATGAGGTATCTAGTATAGGGTCTAGGGGCATTTTAATATCACCTGCCAATATGGTGAGGCCTTCAGCAAAATCAGATAGTTTAGCTAGGATGGATGCCAGGTAAGAATGTTGGTTAGTATTGGGTGAGTAAATGTTAGCTAGTGTACATTGAGTGTTTCCTATAGATCCCTGTAAAAAGAGAAACCTGCCATGATCGTCTGCCTTCATTTTAGTGAGCCAAAAAGATACATCTTTACTAAACCCGATGGCGACCCCTTTAGCTTTGTTGGTGTCTGATAAACCATAGAACCACACCGGGTAATGGTGTGAGAAGAGTTTAACATTAGTGGTGTGTGTCAGATGTGTTTCTTTCAAGAAAGCAATTGAACATGAAACCCGTCTTAGTTCTTTCATTACCTGATGACGTTTCATAGGTGTGTTGAGACCCCGCACATTATATGATGTCACCTTGAGGGTCGCCAGCGGGGTAGTGCAATGCATCTTCTCATCTTATAGAAGTCGACCATGCTCCCTGGGATGGTAGGGGGAGAGAGAGTAATGTAGAGAGCATATAGAGAAAGGAGACAAAGGAGTAGGACTAAAAGAGAAAACTTATACAACCAATAGAACAGGTAATAGTTGGACCATGCTGAGTCACGCAGATACCTGCCGTGTTCCCACGGGGGATGGTCAGCCCGGGTCCCACCAGCATCAACCTTAAAAGGGACAGCTAGTGCGGCCTTATAGGGGTCCGGGTTGGACATCCCCACTAGGAGGGGGGCGATCATCATCACCCAGAGGAGGGAGCTGTGTGGGGATGGCATGAAGCCCCAGTGGTCCGCAACAGTACGGCCCAGTGTCCAAAAATGGTACATTTAAACAAAACTTTTAACCTCTAACCATGATGAACAATGTTACGAAGATAGAAGGGGGGGTAGTAATACCCCGTTGAGGGAAAGTTGTGGGGAGTTTATCATGTTAACAGTGATAAGTCTCTGTCGTCGGACAACCACTGAAATAAACTTACAACTTCAGATGTTTCTTATTGTCCCCAGTGTAAAGGAAGGATGTTAAGAGTGCGAGGGTATTTCATCCAGCTTTTTTCGAGGAACCTGGAGTGCTAGGGCGTTTTCTTTTATTTGGTGTCTTCCGCCAGTATGAATCCGGGGTTGTTTGAAAGACAGGGATGTAATCCTGCCATCCTGGGATCTCCATAGGCTCCATGCTGAGATCTTGAAAGAATCTACGGAGATCCTCTGGAAAGCGTAGTGTGGATGAACGACCGTTTTTGGTGGCCGTTAAACATGCAGGGAATCCCCATCTGTAGGTTGCCCCATCAATTCTCAATTGATCAAGCAGAGGCCTAAGTGCCCTGCGACGTTTCTTTGGACAAATCCGGGAAGATAGAAATCTTAGCTCCATCAAAGTCTATGTCTGGAATGTCACGTAGTTTCATCATAATGTCATTATGAAATAGTGCAAATGACATATAACATCTCTGGGCAATTCAGAATTAAGGTTGCGTGGGCAAAGTGCTCTGTGCACACGATCGAACCATAGGGGTTCAGTGGCAGATTTTCCTAAGATCGTGTTGCAGATACCACGAATGGTGTGTTCTAAGTCTGCATCTTTCGTTGCTTCTGGAAGGCCACAAAATCGCAAATTGTTCCTGCGATTTCTATTTTCCTGGTCTTCTAATTTATATAATGAGGCCCTGTGTGCATGAGCCAGTCTTGTAACGACCGTCTGCAGCTCTTTAATCGCATCATACTGTGAGGCCTGGTGTTTTTCAGTTTCCTCAACCCTGGTCAGCAGATGTGCCATGTCAGTTCTCACAGCCGAAATCTCCTTTTTAATGGATTTCTCAAGGCTGTGGAACATACCCGCCAGCTCCTTTTTAATATTCCCCATCAGGGAGGACATCTCTGAGCCCGTGAGGGAGATGGGGGAAGCAGGGTCCTCCATGAGTTCTGACCCTACGGAGGAGGTCGGCGAGCCGTCCCAGGGCGATAATATGTGGGCGGAAGGTGACCTACTTGAGAGCGCGGCTTTGACCCTGCCGCGCTGTGCCGTGGATCCGCTGTGTTCGGCTGCTAAGAACCGCTGTATGGAGCCAGAGGTGGTGAGCTGTGCTGCGGATCCCCTTCCTTGCTTCTTACCCGTGTTCGTGCAGGATTTTACGGGCTTGTTCGGCATGGTTAGAGGGTGCTCGGAGCTCGTGTTAGGCACGTCCGTTCAGCGCCATGATGAGATGTTTTTTCAAGGAGACATAGAAGTGGGATAGTAACACTGAGAACAGCGTCATCGGCACTGGCCATGTTGGTGGAGTACTCAAAACACCGCAATACGCTACACAGGTCTCGCATGGAGGCCCACTTGTTGGTGGTGAAGTGTTGCTCTTCCGCAGAGCGACTGACCCATGCGTGCTGCAGCTGAAACTCCACTATTGCCTACTGCTGCTCGCACAGTCTCTCCAGCATGTGCAAGGTGGAGTTCCACCTTGTGGGCACGTCGCATATGAGGCGGTGAGCTGGAAGGCCGAAGTTCCGCTGCAGTGCAGACAGGTGAGCAGCAGCAGGGTGAGAACGGCGAAAGTGCGCACAGATGACCCGCACTTTCTGCAGCAGCTCTGACATATCCGGGTATTTTTTTTAGAGAATTCTGTACCACCAAATTCAGCACATGTGCCAGGCAAGGGATGTGCGTCAAATGGGCTAGGCCCAGAGCCGCTAAGAGATTTCGGCCATTGTCGCACACCACCAGGCCGGGCTTGAGGCGTTGGCGGCCTCTTCCTCCTCCTCCCCTGCCTTCGCCTTGTGCTTCCACTGAGCCCCCGGTGTCATTTGGGAATGCCCTCAGCAGCACGTCTACCAGCACATTGTCCTTGTAATGGGGATCCAGCAGGGTGGCCACCCAGTAATCGGCACACGTTACAATGTGAGCAACTCGGCTGTCGTTGCGCAGGCACTGCAGCATGTAGTCGGCCATGTGTGCCAGGCTGCCCAGAGGCAAAGACAAGCTGTCCTCTGTGGGAGGTATATTATCTGTGTCCTCCGTATCCCCCCAGCCACGCTCCAGTGATGCCCACGAGCTGCGTTGGGTGCCACCCTGCTGCGGTTCCTACTCCTCCTCATGATCTTCCTCGTCCTCCAGAACTGTGCCCTGGCTTGAATATTTTTGACCTAGCCTATGCTGGTGCAGGAACCCACCCTCCGAGCCACTTGCAAATTACTGGCCTGATAACCGTTTAAATGACCCCTCTTCCTCCTCCTCCTCCTCATCCTCCTGTGCCACATCCTCTTCCATCATGGCCTGAAGTGTTTTTTCAAGGAGACATAGAAGTGGGATAGTAACGCTGAGAACAGCATCATCGGCACTGGCCATGTTGGTGGAGTACTCAAAACACCGCAATACGCTACACAGGTCTCGCATGGAGGCCCACTTGTTGGTGGTGAAGTGTTGCTGTTCCGCAGAGCGACTGACCCGTGTGTGCTGCTGCTGAAACTCCACTATTACCTGCTGCTGCTCGCACAGTCTCTCTAGCATGTGCAAGGTGGAGTTCCACCTTGTGGGCACGTCGCATATGAGGCGGTGAGCTGGAAGGCTGAAGTTCCGCTGCAGCGCAGGCAGGCGAGCAGCAGCAGGGTGAGAACGCCGAAAGTGCGCACAGACGACCCGCACTTTCTGCAGCAGCTCTGACATATCCGGGTATTTTTTTTAGAAAATTCTGTACCACCAAATTCAGCACATGTGCCAGGCAAGGGATGTGCGTCAAATGGGCTATTCCCAGAGCCGCTACGAGATTTCGGCCATTGTCGCACACCACCAGGCCGGGCTTGAGGCTCAGTGGCAACAACCACTCATTGGTCTGTTGTTCAATGCCCGTCCACAGCTCCTGCGCAGTGTGGGTTTATACCCCAAACATATCAGTTTTAAAACAGCCTGCTGTCATTTTCCCCGGATGTGCTGATGTTGGTGGTGAAGGTGTTACGCTGAGCGGATGAGGAGGTGGTAGAGGAGGAGGAAGCGCAGTAGGATGAGGAGGCAACAGGAGGCAAAGAGAAATGCCCTGCAATCCTCGGTGGGGGAAGGACATGCGCCAAATGGCTAGCCGGCTCAGGCCCACCCACCCACCACTACATTTGCCCCGTGTGCAGTTAGCGAGATATAACATCCCTGCCCATGCTTACTGGTCCAGGTATCAGTGGTTATGTGGACCTTGCCACAGATGGCGTTGCGCAGTGCACACTTGATCTTGTCCCCGACTTGTTTGTGCAGGAAAGGGATGGCTCGCCTGGAAAAGTAGTGACGGCTGGGAACCACGTACTGTGGGACAGCCACCGCCATCAGGTTTTTGAAACTGTCCGTGTCCACCAGACAGAATGACAGCATTTCAAAGGCCAGGAATTTTGCAATGCTGGCATTCAGGTCCAGGGATCGCAGGTGGGTAAGGGGGTACTTCCTCTTTCTCTCCAGTGTTTGGGAGATGGAGAGCTGAAAGCTTCCATGGGACCATGGTGTGGAAATGCTTGGGGACGGTGGCGGACATGGTGGCGTTGCTGTCATATCGTCTGTTTGCTGAGTGGCAGGTGACACTGTCACAGTAGAGGTGGAAGAAGAGGCCGAGGCAGCAGCATAAGAGGAAGCAGGAGGAGGCCGAGACCTTTCTTGGATTTTGAGGTAATTATTCCAATGCAGCTTGTGCCTTGAATTTAGATGCCTGATCATGGGGGTTGTGCTCAGGTTTAGAATATTTATGCCCCGGCTCAGGCTATCAATGCACAGCTTGCAAACCACTTGTGTCTTGTTGTTAGCACATTGTCTGAAGTACTGCCACGTGGGGGAACGCCTTTGAGCTACCTTTGGTGTGCCTGGTCCCTGGGTGCGGTGGGTAGTAGCAGGCATACTGTCTAGGGAACGCTCGCTCCGCTTTTGCAACCTGCTTCCTCTTTTGCTGTGCTGGTGCCTCTGTGCGAGCACCACCTCTTCCTCCAAACTGCACACGTCACTCGCATGACCCTCAGTCCATGTGGGCTCTAGGACCTCATCATCCTCCTCCCCATCATCTTCCACCCACCCTTCACCACTGCCCTCCTTGTCAGTCTGCGCACTGAGGAAAGCTGCAGCAGTTGGCACCTGTGTTTCATCATCATCAGAGACATACTGCGCTGGTGTTTCCATGTCCTCATCCTGCAACAGAAGTGGTTGGGCATCGGTGCACTCAATGTCTTCCACTTCTGGGGCAGTGCTATGTGTATGGCCCATGGAAAGCACACCAGGAAAGTCATCAAAAAGCATAAGAGTCTCTTTCATGACTTGGGGCTCAGACTGCTTGGCTAATTTACAAGGGGCTGAGGTGAAAGACAGATGGCCATGGGGTTCAGGTGCTAACTCTGAGCTTTCATCAAGGGACCGGGAGGGAGACAATGTGAAGGACCTGGAGGCATTGTCAGCCACCCAATCTACTATCGCCTGTACTTGTTCTGGCCTCAACAATTTGTTGAGGGGCATTCGAGCCTACCATATACCAGTGAAAGTTCTGTTGGCTACCTGAGGAACGCGTTTCCCTTGTGCGTGTAGCTGGCACACATCAACCACGTCCTCTCCTTCCAACAAGATGTTCACCAACACCACCAACACCAGCAGCACCATCATCACCAGCAGTACCATGACCACGTCCCTTATTTGCTCTCCTCATTGTGCCCGCAAATGTGCTATGTAGCCCTATTTAAGTATTTATTAATACCAATTAATACCTTCTTTTTTTTTTGAAAACACCAACGTAGACGGACTTTTTATTTTGGTGCAAGAATTGCACCACTCACACCAACAGCTAGAACCTCTCCCTTTAGAACTAGGAGATGATTTTTGAACAATAATCTGTCCCTCTAAGCAACAGCTGGAACCTGGCCCTATAGGAGTAGCCGATGATTTTTGAACAATAATCTGTCCCTCTAAGCAACACCTGGAACCTGGCCCTATAGGAGTAGCCGATGATTTTTGAACAATAATCTGTCCCTCTAAGCAACAGCTGTAACCTGGCCCTATAGGAGTAGCTGATGATTTTTGAACAATAATCTGTCACTTACAGCAACAGCTAGAACCTCTCCCTTTAGAACTAGGAGATGATTTTTGAACAATAATCTGTCCCTCTAAGCAACAGCTGGAACCTGGC
>BLSH010549496.1:444428-461951 GCA_018402905.1 Glandirana rugosa
ATAAATTAACAAAAGGAGACAATTCAGATATACGATATCAAGTTTTTTACTTTCAATCTGAATGACCATTGAACAAAAGGTTATCAGAAATTGGTGAACTGTTGACCCGTGAATTTGGGGGAAGGATTGGTCTGGTTAAGACAGTATGATGTGACATGGGTATACTTTAAAAGCAGGAAAAAAGTGTGTTTATCTCGAAAGAAAACCACCATAAATTAGTGGTAACCCCACAAATAAAAAACTCGTTATTTACCTTTTTATGGTTTTTAAAACATTTTTTTACGTAAAAAGAAATAAAGACAATATTGTAAAACGTTTAATCATTAAAAAGAAGCATTTAAAACTGGATTTATTGCTCAAAAAATAAACACCCCAATGGTGATTAAATACCACCAAAAGAAAGCTCTATTTGTGTGAAAAAAGGACGAAAATTTCATATGGGTACAGTGTAGTATGACAGAATTGGTCTGGTTAGGAAGGGGGTTTAAGTGCCCAGTTGTCAAGTGGTTAAAGACTATTGGAAAACAAGTTACCAGTAAGTCTAACTTTCATTTTTTGAACTATAGCATATAGACTTAACAGAGGAAAACAATTAAATATAGTCTGTGTTAATACAAATGTGCGTGGCTATTGTGAAACATTGCTCTTCTCTGAACTGGTCAAGGAATATGGAACCTTTTACCTAGTTCACAGATGACATGATTGAAGATGCAAAAACCAATGCATATTTCTGTTTTTTTTAATGATGTAACTTCCTCCAAATATATTATTATTAAAATAATGCAGCTGTATTTAAAGCACAATTCCCAAGACTGAGTGTCACATCAGATTAACATCGCCCTTAAAATGAGCTTTTAAAGCCACTTATGTGAAGGAAAATACATTTCAAATTACACTCTTGACTTTTGGTGACTAGTTTGGTTTGAATTATGTATTATCTGTTGGAACATTTTGTGTAATTGGCATTTTAAAGTTGTAGGTCAAGTATCTTTATCAACTTACAGTGAGAAATAAGTTAATTTGTTTAAAACAAAAATCAAAGTATACACTTTAGTTACTTGGTATTCTTATATCTAGCATTTATATTTAAATATTCCATAATAGTTCTTGTTGTTATTTGCATATCCAATTAACTTTGCCCCAACATATTCAACGCTATTATATTGGGTAAGGAAATATGGGGTTTACAACAATGGCCTTAAAAACACAAAAACAGTTTGGTATATGCTGAATGGCGTATAGAAGAGAGTTGTATAAATAAATAATTGCAGTGTCACCAAAATAAATGTGTAAAAATGAATGTATAGGTGACTAAATAAAAATAAATAAATAAAATGATATGTGAAATAAATCCAAATAAATCCAAGGTATAAAAAAATTGTCTTTCTATTAGAGACCAAAAAGGTGTTATGGACAGAGACATGTTTCTTAATGTTACTTCATTTAATCATAAACATTTATTTCGGTAGTTAAGGAATGAGATGGCATGTGTAGGGCATGAGAGTGTCTCAGTCCCAGAAATTTAAGTACACAAGAAAGAACTGCCTAAGGGACTTTGCAAGACACAAACAAAAATATATAATGTACAAAATGTATTACTTGGACATTAGACATCTTTTATACACACCTAAAAATATCTTTGTTGAACATAGTTATAAGTATATGTACATGAATATCCATAGTTACATAAGTCCGAATATAACTGAAAATCCAAGAAGTGGATACTAATGTATTGAGTTTCTATGCATTTCGCAAGACAGCACTCACTTCTTCGGGATAGATACATATTGGTATCTGAAATTAGAGATAAGGTTGTTTAGAGAAAAGAAAAAAACATGGTGAGGGGAAAAAGCAGAGGGAGGGGAAAAAGGGGGGAGAGGCAGAGCTCCAACTTACAATTGGGTAAAATATTCCTATATGGCCCCAAACATGGTCAGCAATAATGTAGATTTAGTTGTTTTCCCGATTCTCCCAAATATGGCTAAATAAAACAGCTGGATAAAAACACCCGTAGATCCACATGGTTCTCCCAGGGGTTGTGGAGGGGAAGCGGACCAGCCAGTACAAAGCAATATCCTGAGGTAGCAACAAGTGTCATGATGTAGAGGTGAGAACAGGCACTGAAAACTAAAGAACAGTGGGGGGGGGGGGGTGGCTACCGCACAACTGCATGGATGGCTGAGACACGAGCTCCGCTCCAGCACTAGGAATCCCAGCAAGCTGAGATGAATCTGACCGGCAATTTCAGCTTTAATCAGACCCCTAAGTGCAGCCGAGATGACCTGCAAATGGAAAGAGTCATCCCAGCCGAAGAAATTACAAGATTTCTTCTCCCCAGCGGTCCAGAGCCTGATTCAAGATGGCGCATCTCCGGCCTCCATCCATGGCTCAGTTTCTGCTGCATCCAGTCCGGACTCACAGGGAGGATCTTCATATCACTCTCCCGATGCTTCCACACCACTGTCCCGCAGCCCAGCCAAGCCCAAGCCCCGTATGACAACAGACTCCTGCGACAATAAGGTGAGCACATGTCAGGAATCCATAGAAGACACTAGAGAACTGTTGGATACCATTAACACATTCCCCACCACAAATCACCCCTTATCAGACACCACATTGAAAGACATGTTAGTCTCTCTACGTAGCTCTCTCCACGTGTATATGCTGGAATGCATGAGAGGCTTTAAAGCTGAAGTGCTTGAATTAGGGGATAGAGTAGATCATGTTGAAAAAAATGGGGGAATATGCTGTATCATACAATGCTCTTGTTGACTCTCACAATGACCAGTCCAAGGAGGTGGCCTCAAGGACAGGTCACACAGAAATAACATTAAAATCAGGGGACTCCCTGAAGTTACGCCACCTGCACAACTGCAGCAGTATGCCCGAGACCTCATGAAAGCATTCTTACCAGTGGTACCTGACTCAGAACTGGTCGTGGATATAAAGTAACAGTTCATGATGGCCTTTAGGAAAAATACACATCCCCCTGAAAAATACTCCTTCATTCAACTTCTTGCGGACCTCTCGCAGTATACTATGCAGAAACACAAGTCCCTACTGCCTGTAACAAAAGCTTTAAGGAACCATGACATTGTCTACTGCTGGGGTTACCCATCAAAACTGACCATCACCCGAGATGGTAAATTATAACCACCACACAGATCCAAAATATTCTGCCAACATCCCTTGTGAATTGTTTGGATACAGTACAATAGTGGGAATTTAAAGGCAGTTCATATGAGACATTGATTTCATAAAAGATTCAAAATTTTATTGTACAAAATATAAAAAGTGTATGACCCGTTCAAACAGGATCACTAAGAAATTAAACGAGCACCAATATGGTAAAGCTTCCCAGCCTCATCCCCCTCCCGTACATACACACGTAAATTGAATTCCTACAGCGGCGATTAGACTCCGATACCAATTTCACCCACACTTACACAGCTAAGCTACACCAACCCCCACACAGTGTGGCAGTATAGGATAATTGGACCTCATAGTATCCCTATCCTATCTACACATTGTACCCGACCACAACCAGTGACCCCAGGACAGAGGTGGGCGGGTCCCCCCCTGATAGAGGGTGCGATTGGGTCAGTAGGAGCCGTTTGCTCCCTTCTCCTAACCCTAACCCCCTCAACTCCTCCCTTAACTACCCCACTACCCCCCAAAACTCCTTAAAAACACTGTGTGCAGACCTACAAAAGCTAGCCATGACGGACCAAAGTCAAACTCAACATGATCACCAACTTAAACTACTTTCAATCAATATCCCTGGACTCAACACACCCGAAAATGATCACAACTACTACTCTCTCTACGTAAGGAGAGAGTTGATATAGCGTTTCTACAAGAAACCCACTTTCGAGCCAATCTCATTCCTAAACTCAATAATCACTTCTACCCCATAGCCCACCATGCACCCAATGAGACCTCTAAATCCAAAGGAGTCTCAATTTTAATCTCAAAAGACTGCCCTATACAAATCCATGAGACTCTACATGATAATATGGGCAGGTACATCTTTCTGAAGGGAACACTGTAAAACAAACAGATCACTTTAGCCAACCTTTATGCCCCCAATAAGCATCAAGTACCGTTTTTTCAAAACACATTACAGAAACTTACCAACTTCTACTCTGGCATTCTAATTGTGGGAGGGGACTTCAACGTGGCTCTCTCGCCCACTCTAGACTCATCTACAAGATCCTCCACAATTACATATTGTGCTCTCAGAGCGATTAAAACAACACTTACTAATTTGACTTTACATGACGCTTGGCGCACCCTCCACCCTAACACTAGGGATTACACGTTCTTTTCACCACCGCATAATAAATACACCAGACTGGACTATTTCTTCATCTCACAAAACAACCTAACACTCCTTCAAAACGCAAATATAGAACCCATGATACTTTCAGATCACAGCCCCATTTCTATGTCCCTATCTTTCCCAAATGGACCCACCCGATCATACACCTGGCACCTGGACAACTCCCTGTTACATGACCCCATTAATGTACAGAAACTCAACACGCATCTATCCCAATACTTTAAAGACAACACAAGAGCAGATATATCGCCAGTGAGCTGCTGGGCAGCACATAAATGTGTCATTAGAGGAGAGCTCATCTCCATGGCAGCCACCCAGAAAAAAACCAGGCAAGCACACTCCTTACCCGCATTAAACTCCTAGAGAAAGCTCACAAACAGTCCCTAGCTATCAGCACCCTGCACGAACTGACACTATTGAGGGAGGAACTCCACGAAGAACTAGGGAAAACGATCAAGCGTAAGTACGCGTTAACTCGGAGACTTTTCTATGAATTCGGAAACAAATCCAGGAAAATGCTAGCGAAGGCCCTACAAACGAATAAAGCAGCCTCCACCATACACACCATAACAGACCCTACTGGGAAACAAATTGTGACCTCAGATGGCATTGCAGAACAGTTTAGACAATACTTAGTAAAACTATATAATATGCCAACCCCAACCGCATCCCAAGGCAAAGCAGATAGGAAACAACAATTGAAGATTTTTTGAAACAGTATAGCCCCCAACCCATCACTCTTTCGGAAGCTGCAGAAATTGACGGACCAATCACCAATGATGAAGTAAGGTTAGCCCTTAAACAACTGAAAGTAGGCAAAAGCCCCGGTTCAGATGGTTTGACTGTCAGCTACTATAAATCTTTTTCAGAGACTTTGACACCTCACTTCTTATCCGCATTTAATTCCCTACCCTCGTCAGCCATCCCGAATACAAACTTATAGAGGCACACATAACTGTGATCCTAAAGCCAGGTAAAGACACATCCATTGTTGCAAACTATAGACCTATCTCGCTCCTAAATGTGGACCAAAAATTATATGCAAAAATATTGGCGAACCGAATACTTCCCCTACTCCACTCAACAGATCAAGTGGGTTTTGTTCCAGGCCGAGAGGCCACGTATAACATCCTAAAAGCTATTAGTATACACCACTGGCTCTCTACTTCCACCAAACCTGGCTTTTTCCTATCGCTCAACGCAGAGAAGGCATTCGACAGAGTGGCCTGGGACTTTATGACCGGTGCGCTGAAGTCCCTGGGACTGGTCGATCGCATTCTCAATTTTATACTAGCACTCTATAAGTCCCCAACAGCGAAAATCCGTGTCAACGGCCGACTGTCGGACGCCTTCTCTGTGTCGAACGGTACCCGCCAGGGATGCCCATTGTCCCCACTGGTCTTTGTTCTCATTATGGAACCCCTACTCCCTAGGCTCAGGGCAAACCCCCGACATAAAAAGGGTTGAAATCAAGGACAGACAGTACAAACGCATAAGCGGACGATGTACTTTTATTTCTCACAGATCCCATCACAACACTACCTAACCTCTTCAAAGACCTCTCCCTCTTCAATTATATCTCCAACCTACAAATAAATTACTCCAAATCTAAGGCTATTAACGTCTTCCTCCCTCCTGACACTTTGAACCAATGCCACACAAACTTTTCATTTAGCTGGGATCCACACGCCATCACCTATCTCGGCATTCAGCTCCCCATCAAGCTGAAGGAACTCTATGCACGGAATAATCTTCCTATCATTGACACCATCCGAAAGGATCTCCTTCGATGGGCCAAAGGCTATTTTTTTTGGTTTTGGAGGGCGGCTATCATCAAAATGACGGTCCTCCCCCAGCTTCTCTACCTTTTTCAGACCAAACCACTCAGCCTCCCACAATCATTCTTTTCTACCTACAAGAAGATGTGTAGGAACTTTCTTTGGTTCTCCAGCCATCCGCGCATAGATGGGAGAAACTAACAACCCCTACATTGGAGGGAGGGATTGGTCTCCCAGAGGTGCAAAAATACTACTGGGCTTGTCAGCTGACAAGAATAGTCGACTGGCATGTCCATGCAAAAGCGAAGGACTGGGTAGGAATTGAGGAAACTTTTTCACATCTCCCGATCCATCACCTGCCCTGGTTCCCCCTAAACAGTATTCCTAAGAATAGCATTACACATCCACTAATAGGACCCACTCTGCGAACCTTTACTACCCTGAACAAGAAACTACACTTGGCCTCTTCCCCAGGTCCGCTAACCCCAATAGACCGTAACCCTGATCTTCCCCTTGGGCCCTTGCATACAGACCCGCAAACAAAAGACACTGTTAGGGCAGAAGTCTTTTTTACACAAAAAGACTCATTGATTACCACAATCTATGTACTGTTCGCCCAGACCTACGCTTGACTCTTTTCAAATACCTACAAATTAGGCATTATCTGACTACAGCGAAAGTGCATTCAAACTCGTATAGGACACGCACACACTTTGAGGAAATTTGCACCAGCTCCGAACCCCAAAGACACCTGGTTTCTGCGATCTATGGTATGCTATTCGCAGGCGTTGACCCAGGTGAAACTACGACCAGCCAAAAATGGAAAGGGGAGCTGGCCGTGAATCTCACAAAAGAGGATTGGGAACATGTTCTCACCCATATTCACAAGGGTTCAATAAACACCTCTATTCAGGAGAGTGGTTATAAACTTTATTCTCGATGGTACAGAACCCCAGACAAGCTACACAAATATCACCCAAATGTGTCCCCACTATGTTAGAGGTGCAGTAAGTCCACTGGGACCCTGCTTCATATATGGTGGGACTGCCCTCTTATAAAACCCTTCTGGGAGGAGTTACACCGCCATATAATTAAAATAACCACCTACACTCCAGACTTTACCCAGGCGCAGTACCTGCTGCATCATACATCTATATCACAAATAGCATACAAAAAGTCGCTTACCCTCCACCTCATAAATGCAGCCAAAATGTGCATCCCTAAGCAATGGCAAGATAAGAACCCCCCGACAATACGAGATTGGCTGCTTAGGGTTAAGCAGATAGAAGAAATGGAGGACCTAGTACACCATGCAAGGGAAACCCCGACGAAGTTCCACAAAACTTGGGCATGTTGGCAACATTTTAAAAATTCAGCAGAGTTTGATACCCTGTCTGCCACCAGCATAGGGCAGGACTCAACATCATCGGTCACATCCAGGACTCCTACTAACGACACCTAATGCACACAGTGTTTTACTTTTCCCCACCCACCTACCTACCCCACCCCACCCCCTAGCAAAAAAAAAAAAAAAACAAGTAAAAAGGAAACAATACACTCTTCCGTCAAATCCCTGGATCCAAAACCCAGATATAATGACGTGCCTGTCATAATAGTTCACCTAGCCTACAATACCAGAAGAAAATCGCTGACTGATCGACCTTCTGGTAGGAAGCAAATCCTAAGGTGGAATGATCTCACTCCATGTGAAACCCAGGTAGCCTTGACTAGAACGAACAGCTCGACTTTCCCACACGCATCCACAGCAAGTTCCCCAATGGGGTGGACGGGCGGGGGAAACAAGTTATTCCGGATATCTGGGAGAAAGAAACGTTTAAGATACCACCTTGGATGCTTCTGTACATTTGTGTCACTTGTTATTTGAGTTATACCATAGTTCCAGTTGCATCTGGACTTAGACATTTTGAATACTATGACTGTTTTGCTGTACGTCCAGAGTTTTCTTGTGCTTTTCTATGTAAACTGTGCATTGAAATTCAATAGAATATTGAAATAAAAAGTGTATCACCATGCAAGATACATACAGTACATAATCAATAAAAACAAAGTACATTTTATGCAGTACAATCATATAGATATTGTGACTGGATCGACCATGTGATCTTTTTCGGGTGTAAGCCCCGTACCCTACATGTTTCGGGATAAATTACCCTTCTTCAGGGCTATTGTTGTACATCCAAAAGGAAAAGGCTAGTCAAGTTTCTGAAAGGAGAGCATTGCAAGTTAGCACACATAGATGGATTGTTGATAATGGAGAAGACAGATCAGAATATATCTTACCCAGTACTGTACAGCCAGCACATACACCACAGGCCACCCGATATGGGGGGGGAGAGGAAAAGGATCGGGGGAAAGGAGGCGGGGCAGGGAGGAGGGGAAAAGAGGAACAAGGGAAGACAAAGGTATGGATCCAAGTGCAGAGCTCCCCAGGAAGGTCACCTCTTCACAAGTTGATGGACAGAACTGTCTCCGTCAGGGGAGAGCAAAGGGCGACTCCCCAGAGAGAGCCCACTGCAAAGACCCCCCAGAAAGGCCTGAGCCAAAATTAGGGAGGGCCTGCCAAACCACAATCAGAGGGGATCTCCAAAGGCTCCAATAAAATGTCTAAAAAAAAAAAACAGATAGGGACATCAATTGGGACCATCATAGGAAATGCAAACCTATATTTATCATTCCAGCTGTCCTAATAGGTAAGCAACAGCTAATTGTCCAAAATCCAACAACGGGATTTGACTGTATATATTATAATAAAAAGAAGAGACTCCCGCACTTGGTGGTGAGACTACCAGGTATCAGGTTGAAAAAAACAAAGGAACGCTTTGCAGAGTAGATTCACAGAATAACAGACACATGGATCGAAGGGAAATGTATATTACCTTGACTGATGTGTTTATTAAACACTGTGATCCTTACTGGCAGAGGGAGGGTGGCAGATGCAGGTAAGATGCATATGCAGGTAAACACCGCATGTGGGGGCTTTTTAAAGGGAACAAAAACATTTTGCACACGTGGCGCATGGCAATGATGCAATCACGTCCACGTCGCGGGCCGGAAAGATTACACATGAGCGGTTATGGCTCATACTTAGGGAACGATTGCGTCATCATGCTGGGCGTGAAAGTTGCACCATACTCAGTGACCCCAGTATGCCCGCCCTCACCCTAAGCAGGATAAACAGGCATAAACACTAATTAAGGGAGACATGGACTGGAACAGGCAAAGCCCAGAAACGGGTCCCCAGAGAAATCCCTGCACAGCGCCCCCAACGCCAAAGCATGTGAGGGCGCCATGCAAGGGAATCCCACCAACGCTATACAGGTCCAGGGCACCCTAAGGGGGGGTGGGAAGCTAGGGAGAGACTGATGTCAATTCCCAACCCACCCACCCCCCAAAAGACCTGGAAGCCCGGAAACCCTGTAACACAGGCCCCCAATGTGAAGTGGGGGGCCTGGGTGTGCCGAGCATGGGGGCAATCAGGGGGGAACCAGGCGCGAAGCGGAGCCCCGCACCTCTCCCCCAAATCTCCAATCCCCTAGAGCATGGGGGGAGGGGGGTGATGACCAACAAAGAGACTCGCACCAGGGGGATCATCAAGGAGAGGAAAGGGAAAGAAATGGGGAGGGAGGGGAGGGGGGACTAAGTGCAGTGCACACAACAGCGCTGAGTAGTACATATAAGCATATGTGGCACATTTATGTTATTTAAATTACCCGAGATGGGAACACCTCAGTGATCAATAACCTAGAGGAGGGACTTAAACCCCTCCGCACCTGGAACATCTTCCCTGAGCAGAACACTGAGGGACCACACCCTTCCTCCAATACTGACACTCAAAGCGACTGGCAGGTAGTGTCACGCAAAAAACAGAACAAAAACCACAATACCTAACCACCTTGGCATCTAACCATACTAAAAGCCTCTAGATACCTACAGTGCTGTGGAGTTCACAGTACACAAACTACCCCTTCAAACCAAAGTGCAGAAAATCTGCCATCAGATTCATATTGGATTCCTATTTTTTACCCCGTTAGCTCAATTTACATTGTTTGACTTGTTTTCTACTATTTCCTTTCTCTCTATCTTCTTCTAACGAGCTCCACAAGAGATGGACCAGAATCTTATGAGGAATGGACTGCTTCGCATCATCCAAGCTTCGCAACTTGATGGATATCCCTAAGGCGGTGAGAAACGCTGATCTCCTCAAAGCACTGCTATCATTCTTTCTAACAACCGAACATGGTACTTAAAATAGTTTCCTTCAATATGCATGGCCTAAACCACCCGGTAAAAAGTCTTCTCTATGGAAGGAGGCCCTTAAATTGCACGCTGACATTCTGTGTATACAGGAGACCCACTTTCAGACCTCTAACTTGCCAACATAAAGAATTTCCTTACATCTATATGGCCTCAACCCAGCAAAAACATAAAGGAGTTCTAATCGCCATCAAAGACTCTGTGGCCTTTGTTCCCAAAGGGATACATGCAGATTCAGAAGGGAGATACTTGATACTGGTGGGTGAATTTAACAATCAGACATATACAGTTGTCAATCTCTATGTACCTAACACCCACTCCGCTTCATGAGGAAAATGTTCACTAAAATCAATAAAGTGAAGAAAGGGGGGCTGATCATTTGTGTATATTATAACATCATGGTAGACTATACAATGGACACTACTACTAAATCTAAATGCCCCTTGCCTATGCTACAATCCTTGCTCCATGCAGAAGATGCGTATGATGTCTGGAGGTGTCAGCACTCAACTAAGCGAGATTAAACCCTTCATTCCTCCAGACATAACACATACACAATATAAATGTAATTATTGTTGATAGAACTCTTCTACAAACAGTATCCTCCTCCACCATCCATGACATCTCGTGGTCTGACCATGCACCAGTTTCTATAATGGTGATGGAGGGGAATGCTCCAAGTCCGACTTATTTTTTTTTTCCAATAAAAGCTTTATTAGAGGTATATAATAACATAAATGATACAGAAAAACTAAATTGCACCGTTGTATAGGATCATGTATCGGGCAGGTAGCGACATTATAAACGTATAATAACACAACAGAGTATTATAGTGACACCATTGATGTGTGCAGCCTGAGTGTGATTCTATATAATAAAACAAAGAAAAGAAACAGAGTGGTAAATCCACAGGTTGATTAAAAGGGCATCATATAATTAGATACCTCTATATCTGGATGGCTCGCGGTCACCTGGGCTCACACCCGTTGGACGTCAGCTGAAGGCGTAGGCCAAACTGTAATCCGTACGTATTAGGAGTGTTAAAGTTTCTTCTATGATTTGGTGTCTGGTTAAGATACGTTAGCGCAGGGTTAAGGTGAGCACGTGGTCTCTTTCCCATCTATGTGGGGAGAGAACTTTATGTTGGTCTCGCGTTCGGTGGCCCGAATTGTGGGTGGGTAGGTGCGACTCATTAAACTGGCAAGGGTAGGGCGGGGGGGTCGGTGAGGGGGGGTATGGAGGAAATAATGGGGTGGAGTCAGGCTAGAAGGGGGGAGAAAAGGGAAGGGGGAGCAGGAAAAGGGAGAACCTGGGGATAGGGGTGGGCGTTATCCGTCCTTCCCATCTCCACGACAGCACAGGGAAGGTCAAGAGTCTTAACTAGAAGGTCACTAGATTCATGCCGCGACCTCTATATCATAGTGGATCTCCTCTTTTAGGCATAGGTGGGTGAGTCCCCGACTTCTTCCCCTGTTTGGGGTCGGGCGTCTCTCTCTCCACGGGCTCGGTAGAATAAAGGAAGGCAGACGGACGTGTCTGTGTCTGAATTGCTGAGTAGTATTAGATTCAGGGTGAAACGTTTAGAGCGCTGGATGATATAAGTTCTTTATACCTATCTGTGGTTACAAAATGCGTCCAACATGCCCAGGTGCGGGTGTATTTAGCTGGTGTATCTTTAGCTATCTGGATTAGTTCCTCCATCTCGGCTGTTTTATTAATACGGTGAAGCCATTCTGAGACTGTCGGTGCGTGTTGAGATTTCCAGTGTCTTGGTATGCATAATTTTGCAGAATTGACCATGTGCATAGTAAGAGATCTGCAGTACGAGCGCATGGGCACCGGGACGTGGTGTAGTAATAAATGGGCTGGAGAGAGTTCCACCCGTACGGTAGTGACCTGTTCCATGATCTCTCTAACCTTGGCCCAGAAGGGGCGAATTTTGGGGCATGACGACCATATATGTAGCAGCGTTCCCTCTTCATCCAGACATCTCCAGCACATATCTGGGATGGAGGGGTTGAATTTATGTAACAGAGCAGGTGTACGATATCACCTAGTTAGTGTTTTATAGTTGTTTTCCTGGACCGTCACATTTAGTGACCCCCTGTGGGCCAAGGTATAGATGTATTCCCATTGGGAAGTCCGACTTATATATGGCGAGCCAATTCCCGCTTACTTCAAACACCTACTCATTCAACCTCTATAGTCAATTATCTAAAATAATTCTTTAATCGCAATGCTAATTCGTTGTCCAACCCCTCTACCTTATGGTGTGCTCATAAGGCCTTTGTCAGGGGGATTATACTACAAATAAGCTCACGGGAGAAGAGGCTGAGGATGCAAAAATTTGACCGCTTGCTTTAGGACATTAAACCCCTAGAGACTCAAAGCAAGGCCATAGCATCTGTTGACCTAGCAAATAAATGAATCAAGCTCCGCTCAGATCTTAGACTTATGCTCATTGAGCAATATAGCAAACATATTAATTCTCTTAAACTAGCTCATTATTCATCTGGCAACCGCAGAGGTAAATTCTTGGCCCTAAGACTGAAATAACGAAAATCCAGATCCAAAATTCGCTACTTAATTCGTACGGCAGATAAAAGCAAAATCCTCAATCCAAAAGAAATAGCAAATTCCTTTGCTGAATATTATTCTTCCCTATACAAACTCAAGGACGATCCCAACACCCCTCAACCTATAGAAGACGCCATCCAAACTTTTCTGGCGGATATTAAACTTCCTACTATATTGCAAACTCAACCCGCATCCTTGAATGCTCCTATTACAAAAACTGAGATCTATAGAGCGATAAAAACTCTTCCACAAGGTAAATCCCCAGGCCCATATGGTCTACCGAATGACTATTGCAAAACATTCCAAAATATTATATCAAGGCCCTGTATACCAGTGAATGATCGTGTAAGTATAGGTGTCAAAAGGGAGTCAAGTGAGAACTGCCTAGTATTGGCATATTAACATATAATCTTCAGGGATATGCCAGTAAGAATCTTCACCAAATGAGCCAATCGAGACCACTCCTGGGTAGATGGTGAATTCATTCAGGGTACATCCGGCTAAATAGCCTAGAAGCTGGCAAAACCTAACCTCTCAAGTGCCTCAATGATGGTAAACCACCAAGGGGCTCATACACCTTGGATTGCAGTGAGGAGATTGCCGTAATGGGGCATGGCTGATGGAGTGCAGGTGCATGCGGGGAACAGCGTGATGCATGGCATGATTCGTCATCATGCAGCATCACTCATCAGGAGAGGATGGTAGTGTGTGCCCGGCGTGTTATGTCATCCCTCCTGATACTCACACATGCACTGTTTCCACCTACTGGGGGAGAGGACATGTGACGCAGAGTCCATCCATCCCCGACTGCAGAAGCAGAAGGGGATGTGAAGGTCCACAGACACCTGGGGACACCCAGCAGACCAGCAAGGATACACAGGTCTGGGGCAATTTGTATAAGACAAACCAAACCGAATACCATCCCCTAGGGCTGATAATGTCGCAAATGGACTTGCAACCCCAGGTCCAAAAACATAGACACCATATGGGAAGGAACAAACAAAAAAAGGAAGGAGGGGGAAGGGGGAGAAAGAGAAAACATCCCTATAAAAATAACAACATTGTCTCTGTGCAGAAATATGTATTAAACATTTATAAACCAAAAACATAATTCCATACAAAAAATACACAAATTATATATCAGTTACACAGGTAAGAAAGACTTGAATGAGGTGGCATCATTCAGACCCGGGGCTAAGGTAGCTCTGAGTGAATGTATCCACCTCATCTCTCTCTGCAGGATGCGCCTATCCCAGTCCCCCCTCGTGGGTCCTGGGGGATGTGTTCCAAAGCTAGAAATTGTACCTTAAAAGGACAATATGAATGATCAGCTGCATGTCTCCCTATGGGGGAATAGAGATCACCAATTTCAATTGCATACGTGTGGTTATGTATCCATCTCCAAAATTCTCTAATAGTTTTCCCTACATAGAAGGCCTTGCATTCGCAGGTCATAAGATAGATTATCCCCTGGGTCTGACAGTTGACATATTTCTTGGGAATAAACATTTTACCATTGGACAACATGATATTTTGTTGATTTTAATGTATTTGCAGTAGGAGCAGGTGCCACTGAATTGTGAATTGGTTGTGATACTAGGTCCAGGAAAATGACTGTGTACCAACTTGTCTTTCAGTGAGGAAGCTCATTTGAAGACCATTATTGGCTGACCTGAAACAAATTTTTAAATTGTGGGATCTTGGGTTAGCAGATACCAATGTCTCTGCAAGATAGATTTAATCTGCATGTGTTGAGAATTAAATTGAGTAATGAACCTGATGATTTTACTATGTTTTTGGACTTCTTATGGAATAATAATGAGTCTCCAGACTGGTCTTTGGTGCGTTTGTAAGCCCTGGTCAGACATTTTCTGCTGTACCCCCTGGTCACGTTGAAGCTTTGCTTCCATTTCAAAGGTTTCAGTATCACTGCAGTTACGCTTGAGTCGCAAGTACTGTCTATATGGGATAGAACATATGAGTGGAACAGGGTGCGCACTTGTGGCATTTAATATTGTATTATCATGGTGGAATTGCAATAGAGGGCATGGGAGATGTATCCCTCCTTGTCCTTTTGAATAACGATGTAAAAAAAAAGGACTGATCATGTGTCATAGTAAACTGTAAGTGTCAATTGTTTTGGTTCAATTTGGCCAAGAATTTGAGTAAAGCAATTAATTCCCATCCCATTCGATGAAGATGTCATCGATGTACCGTGCCATGATATAACATTTAGCTTTTGTGAGTAGGAGACTGTGCTGGATTTTGGGTCTGTGACTGCATTGTATTGGGGGCGTATGCACTCACGGTAAATCTAGCCAAACATGGCAGAGGGGTGGTGGTGGGTTCCTTTTATTTGGGGGGCTTGGGCTGCTATCTCTGGATACGGCTTGCAAAGTCGTTTCCACAACTTGTACTGAAGATGAATGAAAGGAGCGCCATTGTCCATGACACTGTATTCTTAAGTGTACCTGTACTCTGTGTACTCTGTGGAGGTAGCCGCAACCTGCCACAGAGTACAGGTACGCTTCAGAATACAGTGTCATAGACACACTAGTGTGGTTACCACCCTATCCACCCGATGAAGCCCTGAAGAAGGGGGAGTCTTTTTCCCCTGAAACACATTGGATTCGTTATGTTTTATGACTTCCAATAAATTAACCACACATATCTACTTTCTATTGGACTCCGGGCTCTCCTTTCATTCATCTTCATGATAGAACATGGCACAGGTACATCGAGAGATCATCACTGGAGAAAATGTTGTGCTCCCAGCCCTCAAGTACAAGTTGGCATAAGATATTTTTAAGTGTGTGTGTAAAATGGGTCTAATGTCTAAATAATACATTTTTGTACATTTTATATTTTTGGTTGTGTCCCTTGGGCAGTTCTTTCTTGTGTATTTATTTTGTAGCATTGCAATTATTTATTTATCCATGAAATAAGTGCAAGAGCAAAATAAATGGGCATTAAGTGGTATACCCCAGAACTCCATAAAGATGTATTTATTAAATATATAGAAAAAAGAAAAATCACATATATAAATGCATAAAAATAGTGAGGAAGTTTATACACAAAAACTTCCCAAACATGTACAGTTAAAAACATATATAGAGTATCATGTTACATCAAGGCTTCCTACATTCTGTAACTGCTTCTATATGAATGGAATATACACAAATATATCAGTATTACCGTGCTTTGCAATGACACAGTTCATCCTGTCCGATGAGCCCACAGAACAAAAAAAAAACATAAAAAACCCTCAAACCAATAATGATAATAATGGCATCTACCTTTTCCTGTCTGAAGGTTATTTATTTATACATGCCCCGCAGTATTTATACAGCATGTCAATTATTATTGTTGCTAGCAGCCTATATTTGGTACCATAGCACTCACTTTGCTATTTTTTTAGTATACAGAAGAGAGTTAAATGATAAGTTCACCTTTGGTAACATGTTACACCCATATTTAGGGTGTTAGAGCTAACATGTTCTCAAAGAGCACCTGCCCACACCCCCCAATCCTTCATTGTGACAGTGTGAGGAGGATCTTCTCCCTGCACCTGCTGTTACAATTCAAAATATAGCATTACAGTGTGGGCCTCCACCCACAAGGTCACATCATTCATTCACAGTTTCCTGTAAATGAATGAACTACAAGGACCATCTACCATTGTGGCAGAAGGCTTGTAGTCCTCAATGAACTGTGAAGGTGATGGTGATTTTTCTAATAATTCATTGATTATTCCTGGGCTTCAGCAACTGTTTGCCCATGTGGGAGGTATGGGCAGACAGCTGACTGAGAGTTTGCAGGATCCTGGTGATCAGCAGATCACGAGTGCAATGCTTTACAGGCTGCAGAGTAAAAAAAGAACAAATGCACATTTGTTATTTTTGTTACATATGGTGAACTTAGCCTTTATTGAGACGTGGGCAAGAGAAGAGTACTGGAGCCTTAATGGGAAGTGATGACCAGTATGAAAATGAGATTGTGTTTCTCAGATGTATAGGTATGCAACCCGTCTTAAGTGGCGCTATCCTAGGGTGTCTCTGACACCAGGCCCAAACTACACTGTGTACCCTGTCCACATTCTCCAGGTACAAGATATACCAGTATGTAGGAATGTGACTATTTAACCACTTCCGGACCGCCGTACGTCGTTTGACGGCGGTACTTTGAAGTGGGATACCGTTGTTATGGTAGCAGATAGCTACCATAACCCGGTATCATTTTTTTCAGCCGGCGATTCTGCGTAAGATAAAAGTGATCTCCGCGGCGGATTCGCCGCGAGATCACTTTTATCAGCGGCGGGAGAGGTGCCCCCCCCCTCCCGCCGCTTTCCGGTCATCTCCGCCGCTTACCGGACCCGCCGGCAGCGGCGGAGATGATCGCGTCCTCTCAGGCTGGTGTCCGTGTGCCGAGTGAGCGGCTGAAGCCGCTCACCCGGCTCCATAACAATGCTGGGCGGAAGCTACGTCACAAGTAGCTTCCGCCCAATGCTCTTAAAGGGGACATTTTTTTTTTTTCCCCTGCCATTTTTTTCTA
>BLSH010549496.1:472082-485619 GCA_018402905.1 Glandirana rugosa
TGGAGCTAGCACCTATGCCAGCAACGTTTGCCAAGCGTCTGTGTCGGATACTACCGTGGAAGGGGAGACTAAAGAGACTTGCACCCCTGCCGTCTCTGGTGTCTTCTAGTTATGTGATCTGATCGAGTCCCGCACCGTCGAAATGAGTTGGGATGGTATTACCACTGTCAACTCTCCCGGTATCGACGACCGTACCGTGTTGAATTCTTCCTCAATGTACTAGTATCTTTGTATCTTTGTATCTTTTCACTGCCGTCTTTTTCTGACTCATATAAAAAAAAATGTAATCGGAACAACAGACTGATATCTAAATACAAATAGGGTTCGTACAAATGGAATAAACTACCAACAGAGGTTGTGAGACAGTCAACAGTAAATGGCTTCAAACATGCTTGGGATAAACATAAATCTATAGTCAGACAACAAGGCTAATGTAAAAAAAAATATACTCAGTCTTTTTCTGCCGTCACTTTTCTATGTTTCTATGTTTCTATGATCATGTAACTCCTTCTTAAGTTGTGCCATGCCAGCAGCTATGGCCCTCTCAACTGTCACCATTATGGTAGGGTTGAGTAAAGCTGCCACGCCCTGAGCTAGTCTAGTGTATTGATCTTCTGTGGTCTCTGCCGTCCCCACGTTCAGAGAAATCAGAGGGGAAGGTGCCATCATAGGCTGTGTCTGCGAACCGTTTGCAACGACCGTATCCACGATCGAGGTATCCGATCGAAGGTTCGGGGCAGTAGTATCCATACAAAGGTTTGGTGCAGCGGTATCCGAACAAGGATTTGGCGCTGCGGCGGGTCTGCCGTGTAGGACAAACTTATCCATGGCTGGGTGACTCTGATGACCGAAGTAAAGAGGTAGGGTTGGGGGGTCGCTCGAATCGTTGTTGATCTGGTTTTATATGCTGGTGAAGACCGGACCCGCCGTTCTTCACTCCTTCCTCATCAGGCGCCAGAACCGGAAGTTATTTTTTTTTTTTTAACAATACATTTTTATTGAAAAGAAAATAATTTACAGGTGTCCAACAAGTGTACAGGATTTACAGTGGATACATTTCAGTAATTACAATAATTACAATCATTACAATACAGCAAGGGTGATTGAGCAATAGCGTACCAGAAAAACACGAAAATGTCTGAAAGAGCAGGTAGGTAAATACAGTATTGTAAGTAAAGAGCGGTGAACATATGGATATATATACGAGTTTCATGAGGGCCCCAACTTGGCCCATGTTTGAGGTTTAAGGTTTAAACCCCGCTAATCGCTCAGGTTACTTAGATCAACGGGTTTTACCAACTATACTTATTGCACATACTTTGCCAGGGTTACCAATTTGTAGAGGCTGTTTGTTGCTAGGGCCAAATTGTCATAAGCCGGGACTTATATTTATCTACTCGTAAGGCCATGTCCTCCATGCCTTCATGAATTTATCCAGTGAAAGGGAATTACTGGCGATAGCTTTTTCAAGCGCCTTGTGAGTACTAACCATGTGTATTATTTCTTATGTATTGGGTACTTGATGAGTTTTCCAATTCCGTAATATCAGGGATCTAGCTGCTAGTAATATGTGTGTGAGTACTGGCCAGTATATTTTGGGATAGGAGTCTATTCCAACATTTAGGATAGCTAGTTCTGGTTTAAGTTTGGATAGAAGCCCTGTGCACTGTGCCATGATCTTAAAAGTTTGGTTCCAAAAGCTAGTTATAGCTGGGCATTCCCATATTATGTGTAGTAGATGACCAACTTGTCCGCACCCTCTCCAGCAGAGTGGGGAGTTTGCGGGATAGAATTTTGCCATCTTGAATGTTGTGTAGTACCACCTATTTAGTAGTTTTAGGGAAGTTTCCCAGTGAGATTCACAGTGTTTGAGGTCCTTCTCCCAATTATGCATGTGGGTTGTTTTAAGAAACATTTTGTTTTTTTGGAGTGTACTGTATATTATGAAAATGTCTTTACTTTGCCTATCAGGGGATTGATAATGGTTCCATATCTTCAAATTTGTATGGATCCTGGTAATTGTGTACGTGCCAGTTTGGGCACGGTTGAATTGTTCTATCAGTGAGTTTATGTTTTTCAGTGTGTCTTTGTCATAAAGTTTGGATAGTGCATTGAGGCCTTGGGCCTCCAAACGCTTTGTGCAAAGCATTGGGATTAACTTACTGAGCACGGATATGGGGACATCAGTTTTCTGGACTATGTCAGAGGAGTCATGATTGAGGTTTAGGAGTCTCCAAGCTGCAATGGTCGTCCTCATTGTAATGGGGAGAATGTCTGATTCCCATGGCATCCACATATCTGTAATCAGCAACCAATATAGATCTCCTGTGGGAGATATTACTTGCTCTATTTCCTTCCATAGGGGAGGCTCGTCTTTGTGTAATCAGTGTTTTATTGCGGCTAGTTGTGCTGCCCAATAGTAAGTGTGAATATTGGACCTTCCAGCTCCCCCAAGGGATTTGTGGCGAAAAAGGATTTGTTTTGCACACCTTGGCTTCTTACCTTTCCATAAGAATTTTGTGATTATGGAGTTTGTTTTGTCATAAGTTTGTTAGGGATTGGGACAGGTAGATTCCTAAAAATGTATAGTAACTGAGGAAGGATGTTCATTTTGAAGGTCGCTAGTCTCTCTCCCCATGAGAGCTTTCTGGAGATTCTGTCTAACTCATTTGTTATTTTGGACAGCAGTGGGGGTATGTTGTTGGATCTTAGCTGAGAAGTTTTGGGGGTTAGGGTTATGCCCAAGTATTTCATCCCTCCTGGGCTCCAGGGGTATGGGAATGTGGATACAATGTTTTGTTTGATTCTTGGAGGCACTCCTACATCCATGATTGTGGACTTTGAAATGCTGACTTTGTAATATGATATGGCACTAAATTGTTGCAGGATATCATGTGCAGTTGTCAAGGATTGTAGGGGATTAGTAAGCATTAAGATGATATCATCTGCAAACAAATTTATCTTGTGTTGTTGTTTCTGAAAACTACAGTCATAATTCTTTTGGCTAACAATTTTGCAAATATTTTGACGTCACAGTTTAATAAAGAAATTGGGCGAAAATTGGGAGGCGACGTAGGTTCTTTCCCCGGTTTGGGGAGAGTAATCACATATCCCCTCAACATCTCCGGGGGTAGTGAGGAAGTGGTTGTGGCTTTGGTGAGCACTTTTGATAGATGTGGGATTAGTTCTTCCTTGAATAATTTATCATATTCATTGGGAAGCCCGTCTGGGCCTGGGGATTTCCCATTTTGGAGAGATTTGATGATTTTTGATATCTCTGTGGGGGGGATGGGTGCATTTAGGACCTGTAGTTGTTCTTCTGTGAGCTGGGGAAGTGAGATCTTTTTGAGGAACTTTTGTATTTCTGATATAGAAGGTTGGGGGGTATTGGTGTCGTTTTTCAGATTATACAGGGCCCCATAGTACTCAGCGAATTTGTTCGTAATCTCCTGAGGATGTGTAATCTTGTGGAGGTTGGTTGACTGTCTTAGGTAGGGTATTTTGTTTTGGCATGTTTTATTTTGATTCTATTGGCCAAGTATTTCCCCATTTTGTTGGCTTGGGAGTAGGTGGTGATTTTTAGATTACGTAAGTGATAATCATATTGTTCTAGTAGTAGGGAGCGTAGGGATGTCCTTAGCCTATGGAGTTTTTCAGAGGTCACATGGTTAGGAGCTAGTTTGTTTTGGGCCTCTAGTTGATGAATTTCAGAAAGTGTTCCATCTAATCTTTTATTATATTCTTTTTTAGCTCGAGAATTTTGCTGAATACAGATGCCTCTTATGAACGCCATAGGGTTCATGGGTCTTCCACTGAAGGGGCATTCAGGTGGAAGAATTCCCGGAGATGTTGAGAGACACATGCGCTACCCTTTGTGCTTAGCAGTGTTTCGAGGCTACATCGCCAGATTGATGCTCGGGTCCCTGTTCCACCAGCGAGATCAGCATTGCCGCATGGTCTGACCATGTAATGTCTCTAATACTGGAGGAAGAGGTCCTCTGGAGGAGCCACAGGTTTGATATCATCATATCTAGGCGGGAGTATGAGCGATGTCTGGAGGAGTAGAAAGTGTAATCTCTTTCAAGTGCATGCTGGCACCTCCAGACATCGTACAACCCCTCCTTGTGTAACAGACTCCCAAAAGAGGAATTTCTACCGTTAATTTTGGTAGATGTATCTAGTTCTCGGTCATTTACTAAATTAAAGTCTCCACACATCAGTAAATGCCCATATATGTGCTTAGATATAATCCTTAGAAGCTTGCGGAGAAATCTCATCTGATGTGTGTTGGGTGCACACACCGTGACTAGTGTGAGTGGAATGTCATTAATGTCACATGTAATAACCATATACCTTCCTTCTGGATCAAGTATCGTGTCCTTCGGGTTGAAGTTTAGCATGTGCTTGAAGGCCATCATTACTCCTTTACTCTTCTTGGGTCCATTTTCCATGAATACATGGGGATAGTCTTTGTGCTTGCAGATAGGGTGACTCATCTGCTGGAGATGGGTCTCCTGTACTCTGACTATGTCTGCGCCGTTGGATGTGGCCTCTTTACACAGGGAAAATCTTTTGGCTGGGTGGTTAAGCCCGTTTGCGTTTATTGAAAGGAATGTAATAGTCATTGGTAGGTTTTAAAGTTCTGCTGCGTGGGAATGGTGGTTTCTTGGCACAGATGTTGCGTGGTGTCTTCCTGGTGTTGGTGTCTGGTTACGCTCTGGTGATCCCTGGTGCTGTACTGTTGGAGACTTAAACTTGAACTTGAAAAAAAGAACATGAGAGTAACATAAAAAGAGGATCTCAACATAGATCCAATAGCAGAACTATCTGCCTCCATGTTTGTTGGGGCCATTTGGATGTAAGGTTATCCTGTGGCCTGGGACATCTTGAAAATGGCAGTCTGAAATTCAAGTTTCAGGTACCTCCACTGGCGGGTTTGGTCTTCACTGGGCGTTTGCGAGACACGATTTGCTACTCTTCTTCCATCTGAGTTGGAGTAGAAGGATGGGCTTGTATAGGATGTGCTGGAGGGGGAAGGATACCCCATTGTCGTAGAGCTTGAAGTCCTTCCTCCAGGGTTGTTATCATGGTCGAATTACCATTATACGTTACAGATAGGGTTGCTGGGTATTTCCAACAATGTGGAATGCTGTGATTTCTTAGGGCTTTAGTAATTGTTGCCAAGTTTTTCCTTCTTTGTAGCGTATATTTAGACAGGTCAGGTAGCATTTGTAGGCCTGCAAATTCACCTGGCAGATCCGTGAATTTCTTGAATACCAGTGTAATCATCTCTTTGGATTTGTAGTAATACATTCTCATAATTACATCTCTGGGTACATCGGTGGCTAGGAACGAAGGCTTAGGAAGTCGGTGAATTCTGTCGATTGATAGATCTGTGGAGGACAGAGTGGGGGCTATTTTAGTGAACAGTTTTGTCACATATTTCTGGAGTTGGTCTGGAGGAACAGTCTAAGGTATGCCCCAAATTTTTAAATTGTTCCTTCCTGCCCTGTCCTAGAGATCTGATATTTTTGCCTTTTGCCATTTTATCTCCTCTGCTTGCACATTGTGAGCATCTACCATAGAATTGAAGGAGGAAGTTAACTTGTCTATGGATGTTTCTGTATATGCTACCCTTTCCCCTATATCATGTAGTTCTTGTTGGAACTGCTGCATGCAGTCTCTGATGTCTGTTTGTAGCGATGTTCTGAGTGATATCAGCATTCCCTTGAGGTTTATGTCTGAAATCGGCTGCCCTAATGCTGGGAACGCATCTATGGGGTCTGGAGCTGCTTGGCTTGTATGGCGGGCTGCGTGCATGTGGCTTACCTCCATGCTGCGGTCGTTTTCTTGCAGGTCTCTGCTCTTCTTTGACTTTGCTGGACTTTGAGTTGAAGGAGACGAGGATCCGGAGGAGTCTCCACTCTCCGGGTTCCCCACTTGTCGCGTCACTTGTGTGCCGCTGCTTTTGTCCCCAGCGTTTGTTCCCGCTCCGTGCGTGTGTTGGGGCCATGGGCCGCCGCCATTTTGGTTAGGCTGTCCAGAGCTGGATTGAAAGAAGCTGGCCAGCTTCTTCACCTAGGCGGCTTCTTTCTTCTTGCAGGTCATCTTGATGGTCACGGGGTTACACTGAGGCTTGGTATGCGCGCCTGGTGTGTCGGAGGTGCCCGTTCTTGTTAGTTGTCCCGGGTGGCAGAGCGGAGCTGCTGGTCTATGCAGCCATCTTTTCCACCGTACGCCACGCCCCCAGTCCAAAGTATTTATTAAGAGGCATGGCTAGTTTTTTGAAGTTGTAATTTTTTACCACAATTCTTTGCAATGAAGAAAAATGAAGATTTTTTTGCATTTTTTTTCCCCAAAATTGTCATATTAACAGGTTATTTCTCACACCCAGCATATTCATACCACAAATTACACCCCAAAAAGCATTCTACTACTCCTCCTGAGTATGGCAATACCCCATGTGTGAGACTTTTATACAGCCTGGCCACATACAGAGGCCCAAAATGCAGTGAGCACCATTAGGCGTTCTAGGGACATAAATTACACATATAACTTCCTGACTACTACTTGCACTTTTGAAGGTCCTGGAGCACCAGGACAATGGAAACGCCCAAAAAATTACCCCATTTTGGAAAGTAAACACCCCAACGTATATTCTAGGAGGCACAATGAGTCTTTTAAACATGTCATTTTTTCCACAAGTTTTTGGAAAATGTGGAAAGAAAAATGAAAACGCATTTTTTTTTTACACAGGGTTGTCCATTCATATATTTATTTCTAACACACAGCATGTACCTAGCAACAATTACACCCCATAATATATTCTGCTACTCCTTCTGATACCACATGTGTGACACTTTTACACAGCCTGGCCACAGAGGCCCAACATGCAGGAAGCACTATCAGGCATTCTAGGGGCATACATTTCAAATCTAATTTGACTACCTTTTAGACCAGGGGTAGGCAACCTGCGGCCTTCCAGCTGTTGCAGAACTACAAGTCCCAACATGCATCTGGGAGTAATTGTAACTGCCAGCCTTGCAAAGCCTCATAGAAAATGTAGTTTCAGAATAGCTGGAGGGCCGCAGGTTGACTAGCACTGTATTAGTGAGGCACTGTAGTGGCACTGATGGGCACTGTAGTGGCATGGATGGGCACTGTAGTGGCATGGATGTGTCAAGGATGAGAACTGATGTGGTATGGATGAGCATGAATGAGGCATAAATGGGCATGTATGGGGGTGGATGAGCCATGGATGGGAATGACTGCGCACAGATGGGGATGGCTGAGCATGAATGAGGGTGGCTGAGCGGGATGGATGGGTGAGCACGAATGCATGGGTGAACACGGATGCATGGGTGAGTATGCATGGCTGGGTGAGCACGGATGCATGGGTGAGCACAGCTGGATGGCAGAGCATGGATGCATGGCTGAGCATGCATGCATGGGTGAGCACGGATGTATGGCAGAGAACGGATGCATGGCTGAGCACGGATGCATGGGTGAGCATGAATGCATGGGTGAGCATGAATGCATGGGTGAGCACAGATGCATGGGTGAGCACAGATGGATGCATGGGTTAGCACGGATGCATGGGAGAGCATGCATGGCTGGGTGAGCACAGATGCATGGGTGAGCACAGATGAATAGGCTGACGCATGGCTGAGCACAGATGCATGGGTGAGCATGCATACATGGGTGAGCGTGCATACATGGGTGAGCACAGATGTAAAGTGGAACACGGATGCATGGCTGAGCACGAATGCATGGGTAAGCACAGATGGATGGGTGAGCTCAGATATATGGCAGAGCATGGATGCATGGGTAAGCATGGATTGATGGGTGAGCATGCATGCATGGGTGAGCATGGATGCATGGGTGATCACAGATGTATGGCGGAGCATGGATGCATGGGTGAGCATGGATGCATGAGTGAGCACAGATGCAAGGGTGAACACAGATGCATGGATTAACACGGATGCATGGCTAAGCACAGATGAGTCTGGATGGGTGAGCATGGCTGGATGGGTGAGCATGGATGCATGGGTGAGCACAGATGCATGGGTGAGCATGGCTGGATGGGTGAGCATGGCAGGATGGGTGAACATGGATGCATGGGTGAGCATGGCTGGATGGGTGAACACGGATGCATGGATGAGCATGGATGGATGAGCACAGATGCATGGGTGACGGATGAGGCTGGATGGGTGAACATGAATGGATGGGGAGTCCAGACTGGCACATAGCAGTGCTGGGGGCACTTCAGATCCTACCTACAGCACCGCTGATTCTGATCTCTCCCCCCTCTCCTCTCACACTACACCGATCGGTGCAAAGAAGGGAGAGACATGGCTGATATCCGCCGACTTGTTTACATCTGATTGCTCCGTTGATTTAAAAAAAAATTGGCATGGGGGGTCTCCTCTGAATCCATATTAGACCCGAAGGACCTGGTATGGACCTGGGGCGACCCCATGCAGTTTTTCTTGCGTTTTCTTTTTTCCCGGTAGTTTTTTGATTTCATACATACAGCTGTCAGCTGCCACGTGAGCATGGTTGTTACCATAATATTAATGCCTGAAATGCAAAACATTATTGTATAGAATGAAAAGAACCAAACAGTAATTGTATTTTCTATGTATGATTGTGCTCAGCTCTGTAGCATACTGGTATGTTCTGCTACCTACAAAGGTTGACAGCATGGATTTGAATCCCACCGATGGTCACCTCCTGAAAATTAGCTTTGTAGTCAGCAGGTTAAATTATACAATACACATCAGTTTGGTTGATTCCATAATTTTAACTCTTCAAATGCATGCAATGTGTGGGAGATTAGCTCATGTGGATCACCTTTCCTGGGAAAAAGGTAGAGGGAAGACCAACTTTCTTAAAAGTCTGTCGGGTTGCCAGTTTTATTTAGAAAAAGTTTGCAAGTTATAAAACAAACAACACATCAAAACAAAACTTTTCCATCCGGCGCTAAACTACTACAGAGCAGGATGCCTCTCTATATGATGACAGGCTTGTCCCTGACACCTTCAAACAAATCAAACACAAACCTTTTCTCTTGCAGTCCCTAGAGCAATCAACTCCCCAGGTGTAGCTCTCTCAGTGTAGTCATACTGAGTCCCAGGCCAGAGCAAAACTGAGCTCTCTTCCTGGTCATTAAATGCAGCTGAAGCAGTCAAGGGGTTAAGTGTGTTCCCTCTGTGTGTTCTAACTGTGTGGGGGCTGGGCTGGCAGGCACATGATAGATCTAACTGTTCCCAATCACAAGCAACAATAGATTAGTGACATGTCCCCTGACAGAACGGGGATCTGCCTTGTGTACATTGGCAGATCCCCATTCTGCCTCTGTTGTAGGCAATCACGGGTCATCGGTGGACATCGAGTCTGCCAGACTCGCGGGTACGTTCCCCCAGTATGCAGCAGGTGCACGCATGTGGTGCCGCCCACGATTGCCTGCTATCTTCTATATAAGGACTGCCATACAGCTACGGCGATTTGCTCAAGAGAGCTGACCTGCCACTGTATAATGCCGGTGGCTGGTCGGCAAGTGGTTAAAGTATTTTATTAAGGCAGCTCCATCTTCTCTTCAGATTTCTTCTCCCCTCTCTGGCTCTTCTCCCTCCTCCAGCGATGTCTTCTCCCTCTGCCGGTTCTTTTCCCTTTCTGATTCTTCTCCTCTCTGTGCTGTCTTCTGCTCTTTTGCCGGGTCTTCTCTCTGTGCCATCTTCTGCTCTTTTGCCGGGTCTTCTCTCTGTGCCATCTTCTGCTCTTTTGCCGGGTCTTCTCCCTCTGCCGTCTTCCCTCTCTGTTCTTCCTCCGATGTTGCATACTTCAGGTATAATGCTGGGTCTGCCGTGTGCTATGACTTATAAAGATATGGGGCGGGGCCACCCAGTGATGTTATCCGGAGGCCCCACCCCCTTGTGATGTCAGTACCCAGTGCATGATGGGACTGTGATGTCACGAGGCGGCAGGCCTCTGGATGAGATCACCAGGTGGCCCCATCCCATGAATTTATAAGTCATAGCACATGGCCGACCCAGCATTAGACCGGGAGAGCGCGTAGAGGCAACATCAGAGGAAGAACAGAGGGAGTAGATAGCGGAGAGAGAAGACCCGACAAAAGAGCAGAAGACGGCACAGAGAGAAGACCCGGCAAAAGAGCAGAAGATGGCACAGAGAGGAGAAGTACCGGCAGAGGGATAATACATTGCCGGAGGAGGGAGAAGAGCTGGAGAGGGGAGAAAAATTGGAAGAGATGACGGAGCTTCCTTAATAAAATACTTTTAAAAAACTGTGTACTGTGTTTATTTTTGACTCTTTTTTTAGGTGAATGGGTAGGGCTACAATGTACCCCATACTCATTCACATTGAGTGGGGGGCTGGGATCTGAGGGCCCCTTAGCTCCACTGTCAGGTTGAGGTGCAGACCACTTTTTTAACTCCAGCAGAGCTTCTGCAAACTGTTGGTTTGTCTCCTGTTGTGCTCCGATAGCCTGGTCAGTTGCCTCTTGCTGAGCCGTCAGTTGTACTGTGGTAGCCTGGGGACTCTCCTCTCACTGGGCTGCATTGGCTTGTAGCAGGGCCTTCAACATTTCCTCCACCTTTGAAAGTTGCCACGCTGAACTCCACCACGTGTGGGAGATTAGCTCGTGGGGATCAATTTTCAGGGGAAAAGATTCAGCATGGATGTCAGGCTCTTTAAAGTCTGGCGGCTTGCCAGGTTTATTTTACACTTTTGCAAAATCAAAACACAAACAGAAAACAAAACCTTGCCATCTGGCACTACACTAAACAAAGAGATTCCTCTATATACAGTGTGGGGCTGTCCCTGACAACCACAAAACTTAAGCACATTGCAAACCTTGTGAGCTCTCTCAGCTTTCTCCCTCTGAGGTCCAGGATCAAGCTCAAGCGAGATCTCTTCCTCATCATTCAGTGCAGGTGGAGAGGGGTTTGAGTAGATCAAAAAGTCATTGCCGGAACCAGCTCTGCCATGGTGGCTGGCAAAACTTGGGTCAGACTCCCGCTAGTTGCTTCAAAATGATTGCATGCGAGGCAACAAGTATCACCCGTCCATTGTCATGCCTTGCCTAACGTCACAATATGCATAAAGTGATAATGTGCAATCCTTCCATTAAACTTTCACCATCCTTTTTGGGTGCTCTCTTATTTTGGAGTTAGACCCTCACTACAAAGGTCTCAAGCATGTGTCTCTTTAAATCCTAGGATCAGGCATGAGCATTCCTTCATTTATCCAATCAATTAGGTATATACCAGGCAAATTGGTCTCAGAAAAACAAAAGGAAACACACAGTGCACTCTGCAGAAAACAGTTATTATATCACAAAAATAAGGGTAATAAGCAGTAAGATCTGTAGAAATGTGGAATGCATTCCCTCAAGGCTGGTACTGTCCAGCTCAGTGGATTCCTTCCTAAATGTACATACCGGTAATATAACTGGATACTAACATTTATAGGTAAAGTTGATTCAGGGAATATCCAATTGCCTCTCGGGAATCAGCAATGATTTTTCCCCCCACTGGAGCAAATTAGATCATGCTTTGCTGGGTTTTTTTGCTTTCCTCTGAATCGACTGTGGGTATAAGATTGTATGCAACACAAATAACGGTAATACATTCAATTGAAAACAAGATAATATCGCCCATATAAAGTGAAGTAGCAGCTCCACACAACATTATATACCTTCCTCTCACAATGCCCCCAATCATGTAAAAACCGATGAACCATGTTGGGAGGAGTCTAGCGATTACTATGAGAAGAAGGTATATTGTATTGTGCAGGCTGGAAGAGGTCTGGGATAAACCAGTCGTTTTGTAGAGCAAGACACAGGCAGTGCTGCTTCTTCTCTTATGCTTTGCACTATAGATATTACCTTATCTTCATTTGAGTGTATTACATCTATTTTTGTGATATACAGTTGTATGCAAAAGTTTAGGAACCCCTGACAATTTCCATGATTGTTATTTATAAATATTTGAGTATTTGGATCAGCAATTTCATTTTGATCTATCAAATAACTGATGGACACAGTAATATTTCAGTAGTGAAATTAGGTTTATTGGCTTAACAGAAAATGCGTAATATGCATCAAAACGAAATTAGACAGGTGCATAAATTTGGGCACCCCAACAGAAAAATCACATCAATATTATTACTACAACTGTTGTAAATGTTTTCTACAGAGAGAACTGTGTGTTTCCTTTTGTCTTTCTAAGCCTACCTGACTGGTATATTTCTGAATGGATCAATTAAGGAATTCTTACTCCTAACCATAGGATTTAAAAAGACTCATAACATGATTTCATTCAATGTTAGGTAAACAACAAACACAGACTGGAAAGATAAAAACACTTAATTTTAAGAAGGCAAATTCTCCAAGGCTGAGGACTGCTCTCCAAAAATTAGACTGAGAAGGAATGTTGTCATCAACGAACACAAAATAGAAATGGGAATGTTTCAAATCAACTGTATGCAAACACACTGCAAAATATATTCCTATGGGTAATGAGTTTAACCACTTCAGCCCCGGAAGGATTTCCAGCTTTAGGACCGGAGCACTTTTTTCAATTTGGCACTGCGCCGCTTCAAATGGTAATTGTGCGGTCATGCAATGCAGTACCCAAACGAAATTGGCGTCCTTTTTTTCCCCACAAATAGAGCTTTCTTTTGGTGGTATTTGTTCACCACTGCGCTTTTTATTTTTTGTGATAGAAACAAAAAAGGAACGGAAATTAAAAAAAAAATTGATATTTTCAACTTTATGTTATTACAAAAATACAATAAACTAAATTATAGTCATAGATTTTTGCCAAAATGCATTCAGCCACATGTCTCGGGTAAAAAAAAGCCAATTAGCATATATTTATTGCTTTGCGCAAAAGTTATAGCATCTACAATCTAGGGTACATTTTCTGGAATTTCCGCAGCTTTTATTTGATGACTGCCTATCTCATTTCTTGAGGTGCTAAAATGGAGGGGCAGTACAAAATCCCCCAAATGACCCCATTTTGGAAAGTAGACACCCCAAGGAATTTGCTGAGAGGCATGTTGAGGACAGTGAATATTTTATTTTTTTGTCATAAGTGATTGAAAAATGACCAAAAAAAAATGACACAAAGTTGTTATTGAAATGATATATTGCTCACATATGCCATGGGTATATGTGGAATTACACCCCAAAATACATTCTGCTGGTTCTCCTGAGTACGGGGATACCACATGTGTGAGACTTATTGGGAGCCTATCGGCGTACGGGACCCCGAAAACCAATCACCTCCTTCAGGATTTCTAAGGGCAAAAATGTATGCCTTCACCCCACACTACCTATCTCAGTTTTGGAGGCCATGAAATGCCCAGATAGCACAACCCCACCCCCCCAAATGACCCCATTTTGGAAAGTAGACACCCTAAGCTATTTGCTAAGAGCATGTTGAGTCCATTAAATATTTTATATTTTGCCACAAGTTTCGGGGAAATGACAGATAGCACAACCCCACCCCCC
>BLSH010549496.1:486022-512258 GCA_018402905.1 Glandirana rugosa
ACCCAAACTTTTTAACGACGCGTTTATGAAAGACTTTTTTTTTAACATTGTAGGTGATAAAATTAGACATCCCGGAGACGAAATTTTTTTATATATTACAAACCCCCAAATTTCATTAAGAGATCGTTTTTTTTTATAAAAAAAGTACATTTGTTTTTCACAGTCTTTTCTGAACCACCTAGTTCACCAATCTTCTCACCCACTACAACCCGTATTTTCCAAAAAGTCTCACATATGTGGTATCCCCATACTCAGGAGAAGCAGCAGAATGAATTTCGGGGTGTAATTCTACATATACCCATGGCATGTGTGAGCAATATAACATTTCAGTGACAACTTTGTCTATTTTTTTTTGTCATTTTTTAATCACTAATGACAAAAATATTGAATATTCCATGGACTTGCCTCTCAGAAAATAGCTTGGGGTGTCTACTTTCCAAAATGGTGTCATTTGGGGGGGGGGGGGTGAACTGTCCTGGCATTTTATGCCCAACATCACCCACTCTTCTAACCACTTGATCCACCAAGTCTTTTCTGACACTTTTTGTTTACATGAAAAAAATATTTTTTTTTGCTAGAGAATTACTTTAAACCCCCAAACATTATATATTTTTTTAAAGCAGAGGCCCTACAGATTAAAATAGTGGATGTTACAATTTTTTTTTCAGAAAGTATTTGCGCAGCAATTTTTCAAACCCAATTTTTGGGGAAAAAAACACTTTTTTTAAATTTTAATGCACAAAAACACACTATTTTGCCCAAATTTTTGGTGAAATATAAAATTTGATCTCATGCCGAGTGCATAGACACCAAACATGACATGCTTTAAAAATAACGCATACCCGCGAAGCGGCGACAAACTATATACATTTTTAAAACCCTTAAAAAGCAATTACAGGTTACCACTTCAGATCTCCAGAGGAGGTCTACTGCTAGAATTACTGCCCTTGATCTGACATTCGCGTTGATACCTCACATGCATTGTGAAATTGTTGTTTACATACGACACGAGACTGACGCTTGCGTCCATCTTTGTGCGCGTGCACGGGGCGCAGGGGTGCATTTTTTTTTTTTAATTATTCATTTTGCTTTTTTATTTTATTTTTACACTGTCCCTTTCATCTTTTTTTATTTTTTTTAATCATTTTTATTTTTATCACAGGGATTTTAAATATCCCCTATGATAAAAATAGGTATTGTCGCACATAATTTTTTTATTAAATTTGGGGCCTACTAAACTAGATCTTTCCCCAGCCCTTAAAGCATCTGACCACACCAAAATCGGTGTGATTCCCCAATTTCCCAATGGCGCTGTTTATATCTGGCGAAACCGAAGTCACAAAATGCTCGTAGCCTCCGGTTTCTTAGGCCATGGAGATGATTGGAGTCATTCTAGTCTTCAGTCAGCTCTATGGTCAGCTGGTGGAACTACCAGCTGCATTCTCACATTCCCCATTGGGACAGGATAGCCTGAGAAGACCAGCAACACACTAGTATGTCGCTGGTCCTTGTTGGGCATATATTGTAATGTTCTTTTTTTCATGAAAAAAAGAATCAGTCGGTGGGTATGCCCACCATTAGAAAACCTCCCTTCATCCTCCCACTTCTAATGGTGGGCATAGCCACTTTTTAAAAAAATATACCGGAGCATAGGGGCAATCCGCTCCAATTTCCACCCACTGCCCCTATGCTCCGGTATATTTGCTCTTTTTTTAACTGTGGTGGTGAACGCTTTTGCTGTCACCATTAATAAATCAGTGCTGCAGCTGAATGGCGTACCTGAAAAGGAATAAACAATTAATAAAGCACAGTTACATAAAAACATTACATACCTGCTAAAAAGAAAAAAATATAAAACACATTAACAATATAACATTACAGGTAAGCATTAACATAAAAAATTACATACCTGCAAAGAAAACATGATAAAAACAGTAACAAACAGGTATGCATACAAAATATTAACAATAGAGAGAGAACAGAGAGAGATTAGAGAGAAAACAAGAGAGAGAGAGAGAGAAAGGAAACGTACAACTGTTTTTGGTTTTTTATTTTATATTTGTTTTTTGTTTTTTTAACTTTTTTTATTTTTTGTTGTTTTAAATTTTTTTATTTTTTTGGGGGTGTTTTTGGTACGCCTTTTTTTTTTTGTAACTAAAAATCGGTTCCAGGTTTGGGTCTCTCAAAATGCACTGGCATCTTTGGAGACCCTATGTCAGTGTACCTATAGCTGTGTCTGCTGCACCCTACGCTAATAATTCACTAATGTGTGATAGCGTTCAAAACAGTCATTGATGCAGAGACCAGGCTGGTCAGGACAGGTGGAACAATAACTACGGGTGTCACGCCTGTATCCGCGTCGTCTGCAGACACGACATCTCTTTTGGGATGTTCTGTGGCCTGGGGTACCACGGAGGACACATGGAAAGTGCCTCCCATGCAGTCGGCTAACTGCGTTCACATTGTGAGCAGGGGATGCAGCACCATCTGGATACAGAAGGGCTGTGACAATCCACGAATTTGAGGAAGGATCCTGTCAGTCCTGATGCTCTGTATAAGACATGAGCGTTCAGCAAAGCCAATTGAAAAAAGTATAGAGACACTTTTTTGTACCAGCGTCTCGCTTTACGGGCAATTAGGTATGGCGCCACTAACTGATCATTGAGGTCCACCCCTCCCATATTAAGGTTATATTCGTGGACACAGAGGGGTTTCTCCACAAGACCAGTTGCCGTAGAAATTTGCACTGTCGTATCTGCATGAAGAGAGGTCAGAACGAAAACATTCCGATTGTCTCTCCACTTCATCGCTAGCAAATTATTACACTTAGCACAGGCTCTCTCCCCCCGACTAAGACGGGATTCTACAAGCCATTGGGGGAAGCGCCGGCGATTAGGTCGCACGGTGCCACATGCGCCAATCTGATGATCAAATAAGTGACTAAACAGTGGCACGCTCGTGTAATAATTGTCCACGTACAAGTGGTACCCCTTTCCGAATAAGGGTGACACCAAGCTCCACACAATCTTGCCAGCGCTCCCTATGTAGTCTGGGCATCTTTCTGGCTCTACATGACTATCTTTGCCCTCATAAACCGTGAAACTATGTGTATAGCCTGTGGCCCTGTCACAGAGCTTATACAGTTTGACCCCGTATCTGGCATGCTTGCTGGGGACGTACTGCTTGAAAGCAAGACGGCCAGAAAATTTAACCAGGGACTCGTCCACGCACACAACTTGGTTGGGAATAAAAAGTGCAGTGAACTTCTGGTTGAAGTGGTTTATGAGGGACCGAATTTTGTAGATCCGGTCAAATTCAGGGTCACCCCGTGGACGATGGAGTTCATTATCACTGAACTGCATGAACCGCAAAATCTGCTCATATCATGCCCTGGACATGCAAACAGAGAACACGGGCATATGGTGAATTGGGTAGGTGGACCAATATGAACGCAATTTTTTAGTTATGCCCATGAGGAAGGAAAGGCCCAGAAAGGTCTTAAATTCTGGAACCGTGATTGGTTTCCAGTCTCTGGCAAGTATCAAATGGGGATTAATGGCGATGAATTGACCAGCATATAAATTGCTTTGGTCCACAATAGATCTATAGAGATCTTCAGTGAAATACAGCGAATAAAAATCAATGGCCATAAAATCAGCTGTATTCACAGTGATTCCTGGTTTTGCAGTGAATGGGGGAAGTACGGGTGCTGCATCAGTGGGGGGTTGCCAATCAGGGTTTGCAAGCACGTCAGGAAGGGCACTATGGGTTCTGCGGGCCTGTGTTCTTCGTCTTCGTGGCTGCAGGGCATTACTCGTGCTAGCCACACCAGCTTGTACTGCACTTATGGGACTCACCACATCACCACGTGATACTGCAGTGCTGGTTCATCTACATCCAGGGGGTACCAGGCCGCTGGTGCTTGCCAGGTCACCAGAACAGGTAGCGGCACTAGTACTGGCTCTCTGCTCCATACGAGAGCCCTGCGGTTCACGCACATCAGTGACAGCAGAACGGGGTCTGGTACGCCTGGCTCTAGCAGGGACCTCAACTCCGTCGTCAGAGCTATCTGACAGGGTGCCGCTGCTGTCTACAGGTTCATATGCTGAGCCTGAATCTGACAGTGAGGCTTCCCCATCACTCTCATCTGTCAAACTCAGCACATTGTAGGCCTCTTCGCTAGTGTACGTGCGGCCAGACATTTTGGACTTTCTAAATTTGAAACGTACACTAGCGTGACTCACAGGCAAAAAAGCGCACCTGGTTGTCAGAGCCTGCTTCAAACACTACCAAATTCACTGTCAGAATTCGCAGGGATCGGGCGTGATCTCTGTGAAGGCTGCAGATATGTTTAAAGTGTTTTGTAAGTGACAGCGATCTATTGATCCTGCACTTGGGTGGGCTGGGCTGGGCAGAGGGGCTAAACGCAGGTGCTAGCAGTTATCTGGGCTGATCCCGCTAACACTGCGTTTTTTAGAACACTAGACTAGTGGGGACGCTAATATATATCTGATCAGATTGCAGATATTGATCTGATCAGATATTACATTAATATCTAGCACCTATCTAATGTGCGTGCGTGTGTGTCAGAGTACCTCGCTAACTGGCCCTGCCTGGTGTTTACGCTGACCGTAACGCACACTAAAACCTAACTGGGGTCACCGCCGGGTGATCGGGGGTTAAAACCTATAAAAGGTAAATAAAATAATTAATCTGATTGCAAAAAAAAATATCTAGCTAGCGTCACCCGTGACACTTATACAGTGATCACAGGTGACAGGGGGCAATCAAGGGGTTAAAAACTTTATTGGGGGGGGCATTTTCACCTAACTAGGCCTAATACTATCTACCGTAGCACTGATTTAGTGTCACAAGGGTCACAAGTACAGCGATCAGTAAAAATCAGATCGCTGCACTATATGATACTGTGACAAGGGGTGACAGGGAGTGAAAGGGTTAACTGGGGGGCAATCAGGGGGCGATCAAGGGGTTAAATGTGCCTATGTGACCTGGTGTCAGTGTGGTGTTGTGCAACTCACATTTCTAGATGCTCCTTCTTCCTTGCTGAAACCGAAAAGGGCTTCAGGGAGGAAGTGGAGCTTCCTTCCTCTGCCTCTGTTTACATTTCAGAGGCAGAGGAGCCCTATCATTGGCAGGACCGATCGGAAGGGCCAGGCCAAAAATCATTGGCCTGGCCCTGTAGATTGGCCGGCCCTGTGTCAAATGGCGCAGTAGCGCCCGCGCCTGGAGCGCGCATGCCCACGGCTCGTGATCGCGGCCGCCGTTGTATGACGACGGTTTGCGATATCAAACCACCTTGTCGCTGTCAACCTGCGGTTGGCGGTCGGCAAGTGGTTAAAAGTCTAACAATAAAACCTATGTGACTTACATTCAAAGTTAAGCTAGCTATAAATAATAAAAAAGAGCATTTAAAAATGAAGGAACACTGTCATTATTTAAAAGTTACTATGGAGTGGAGATGGATTAGAACACCTGTCAGTTTTTATTGCTGTCTGTGCCCCAATTAGAGATTCAGTCTCTGTATTTGATCTGTTTATAATTTTTCATTAAAAGTGAAAGTAGGGGGGTGTGGCCGGAAGCCGACCTAGATGGCTGCGTGTTAAGCCAGCTCCGGGCATCGGCGGCATTACAGGGCACAAGTGACGGAGATATGAGCCTCAAAAGTCACCCAGCTATGCCATCTGGACCCTGCGACTACAAGGACCATGTCCAAGCAGAGAAAGGAGAACTCAGCTCCCTACAAGCTGACAGAGTTCTACCCGTGGCCTACTAAGCCTGCTGCCCAAGATGGTGCAGGCGGCCGTGAGGCTGCGGCCCACAGCGCGTCTTTCATATACCAGCAGCGGGGAACACAGGCAGAGGGAACACCAGGGCAATACCCACTGCCAAGCAGCAGATCCACACCCTCAACTCCATCCACCAGCCCAGTGAAGTCCAAACTGATACAGCTCCAACAGAAGAGGTGAGCCCTGGCTATTATGCACACTCTGACATGCCTGCTCTGCAAAACTCCATAGCTGCCTATCCAAAATTTAACCAGCCAGTGCTGGACATTACACTAAGAGACATGCTGCTCACTGTACAAATCTCCATCCACACTGACATATCCAGAATGATGCATCATTTCTCATCTGAAATATACTTCCTAGGGGAGAGAGTCACTTATGTAGAAGCTAAAATGGGGGAGGTGACTTCTGGTTCTGGCTCCGCATGGACAGGAGGTAAGCAGAGACAGCTCCCGCTCCAATCCCCGCTAAACCAGCCCTAAAAGCCAGCTGAGCCCGGAATACCCCCCCTCCTAGCTCTGCTGACAGAGGGACGCTTATGGATCGCTACCTAGAGTGATCCAACATCTGCACGGGCCCTGCATCACAGCCCATCACGGGAAGCACGGCCACGCTGGCAGTCAACATGGCGGATGTGCTAAGTGATCCCACACAGCTGCAGCCTCCGGTACTACCCGCGATCATGGACGTGGACCCCGCTTCATCAGCAAACATTGCACAGGTGGTAGTCACCCTCCTAGCCCTCCTAGCAAATTGGACAATTTAGAAAAACGTTCATGCAGGAATAATTTACAGATCATAGGTCTACTGGAATCTGTAACTAACTCCCAGCTTATAAGATTGTGTATTAAAACCATCCCTGAGCAGCTGGGTCTCCGCATACCATGCACGGTGGAGCCCACCGCATTGGTCAATTTACCAAAAATCGCTCTAAACCTCACCATGTGATAGTCAGGTACCTCAATTATGCAGATAAGACTGCAATTATGCAAACATGTTGCAAGGTACACTCCCTTTCTGTGGATGTGGTAAAACTACTGCTGTTTGCAGACTACTCCTTTGAGGTGATGAAAAACGCAAAGCATTCTCAGGAGTCTGCTTCACCCTGTATACCCACCAAATCAAGTTTAGTTTGGCCTATCAGGCAGTCCTTCACATTCACCCACATACAGGAGACAGTCTCACTTTTCATTCTCCCGAGGAAGCAGACCAGTATATCAATGATACACTACATCTGGACATGGAGCTCGCCAACTCAGCGGATAGCTCTTCATCACACACCGCCACCACCTGACTCAAAAGACAATGCTTTCCTACTGATCATCCATACAAGCGCAGCCACTTTACCAACCAGGAAGATTAGTCTGGTGTCAGCTGACAGGAACTCTACGCTCTACAGATAAAATGCCCAGGAAATGGGAAGTATACCCCCTTCCTTTTGCCTCTTAACCTGGCCTTTTCTTCCTTTATGTACTCTTGTTCTACCCTGTGGCCTACCTCCCATTAATTAATGGGGACCTTTTCTTGTCTGCCCACTGGCTATTCCTTCTATTTGATGACATGTAAGTTTTGTTATGAGCTTTGACTAATGTATTTCTTATTATTGTTAAGTCATGTGCGGTCAGTCGTCCTCCCTCTCCCTCCACAGTGCATCTCCTATGTCACTCTGTTGTATACATCCTATGTGTGTACTGCATAAGGACCCATATAACCCTCCTTGCCACGCCAATACCCTCATTCCCATTCCCCTTTCCCACCAATATGTATGCCCCCAAGTCCCCAGACACCTCCTTCTTCCAAGATATGGTATCTTTGACAATGAGTGCCCCTGAGGCTCTTCACCTAGTAGTGGGATACTTCAATTCCGCCATGTCCCCGCTAGAGGACCGTACCAATACAAAACACATCACTCGACACCCTTCTGCTGCACCACAGACCTTAACCATGTTAGCACAATTGATCGCACCCATGCGATTCGTAGATGTGTGGCGACTCACCCACCCAAATGATAGGGAATATACCTTTTATTCACCTCTCCATAAATCCTTCTCTCGAATCGACTATTTTTTCACCTCCCCAGCTTTATTCTCATCACTACACGGGACTGTCATAGGAGACATGACAATTTCAGACCATAGCCCAATCTCTGTTTAGCTAGCAAATATCAAACCTCCCTTCCTTTCACCTTTTTGGTGATTCCCCTCCTATATCGCAGACAAAGAGGATTTCCGTCATATGCTGGTGTGGGCTGAATACGCCGTTAATGGAGCACACATTACCGAACCAAACCTCTTTTGGGAGGCTGGCAAGGCATTCTTGAGGGGTAAAATTTCTCTCTTATGCCGCCCAATATAAGAAACACTCTAAACAACAGTACCTTATAGCCAGCAAAGCCCTACGCCTAGCACACCAGCGCCTAGCACTTAATCACACACACGATAATATACAAGCTTGGCAAAAAGCAAAACACGACTTTGATCTCTGGGCAGAACAACAAGAAGCCGATAAACAGTCCTACTCCACCCGCTATTTTCATAGATTTGGCAATAAGCCGGGTAAGTTACTAGCTAAATTATGCTCAGGCCCTAGGCACCCCACTTACATCTCTGTCATTAAAGAAGACAGAGGTGCACTTACCACTTCCCCTTTAGAAATCAGCAAAATCCTAGCAGATTACTATACCTTGCTATACTGCGAGGACCCGATCGACCAGGCAGCTGCGTCAGAACTGCTAAACAAAATACATTTGCCCAAACTTGATCCCACACAATTAGACATACTTAATTCTCCCATCTCAGTTGCGGACATTAAATTAACTATTAAATCCTTAGCATCCGCCAAATTTCCAGGCCCAGAGATGAATTTTATAAACTGACAAAAGACTTTATTCCTGACACTTTGAAACATGTGTAGACTGCCATGTGGTAAGGAGCCCCAAATCTCCACATGGAAACTCAAGTGTACATCAAATTGATCTCCAAAAAAGGCAAGGACCCAGGCTCGTATCGCCCCATCTCTTTTTTTATAACCATAGATTTTTATTGAAAGTTTACTAGCAGAGTACGTCTATACATGAAGACAATAGAAAATGGCAATAATAGTTACAAGTGTTCATAACATATTGATATTTCTAACTTGTGGCGAGTAAGAAGAGCCAGGTGGTAATAACTGTGTACAACAGCTGGGGTAAGAATAGGGGACATGGGAGTCAGCTTTCAGTTTATGCATAGTCCCACTGTTTAAGGTTAGAGATCCCTCTCTCACCGGGAAAGGTCTGCCACCCCATATGGGAGCTAACTGTGGTCAGCCATTGCAAAGAACATGTGGGAATATGTATGCCCGGTTATTTTTATTGGGAAGAACTGAGGGCCTGTTCCCAGTGTGCACCCTGGCAATTCCATATTATAACATAATGAAATAACAACATTTTTAACCACGTACCTTTAGCTCATGGTCTAACATTGACATGCACATGTTTCATCTAAGATGTCTTCACTTTATAACTCAGTTTGTCTTATGTTGTGGGTCCCAATCTTTGTTCTGTCAAGAACACTTGACAGGGTTTGTTAGAGTCTTGTTCCTAGTCTGTAAGGTAGGATCTTTTTGAGGAAATCCAGATACTCCATTTCTTAAGAAATACTTGGGCTCTGTTTTCTTTGTAAGCTAGTAATTGTTCCATTTTACATTGATTATTCACTCTATTAATAATTTCCTCAATTGTGGGAGGATTGTTGGTGTGCCATTTGCTGGCTATGGAGATTCTGGCTGCGAACAGCATGTGGATCACAACTGTTCTTGTGTGGGAAGGAAAACTGTCTATCCCTATGGAGAGAAGGGCCAATTCGGGAGTAATGCTGACTGTACTGCCTGTAAGCTCTGAGAGCAGTACCAAGATTTCCTTCCAGAAACCCTGGAGAGTAGAGCACTCCCAGAGCAAATGTTGTAGGGAGCCCTTACTTTGGCCCCCCTCCAACAGAGTGGAGAGAGTTTAGAGTCCATAAGATGCAGCCTAGAGGGTGTCAGGTAATATTTGTGTAATATTTTTTGTGCGTTGTCCCAGTGGTCCACACATGCCAATGACTTGTTGTGTTTTAGTGCCCACATCCACTGGGGCGGCGTGAACTCCAATTTTAGGTCCTGTTCCCACCTGCACATCACAGGGGTCTTCTTATTTGGTGGGTAGTAATTGCAGAATTTGTAGAATAGGGTTATCCCTTTTTTAAAGGATAGTGTATTACTAGCCAGGAATCTCCATAGTTTAGTTGGGACCTGGATGTGGGTTTTAGGGTTATTAGCATGGAAGAACTTGATTTGGTTGAATTTGAGGTGGTCTATTAGGGAGGGATTAGTTAGGTCACTAGCGTTGTAGTTTATTCCCTTCATGGCCCATTGCCAGGTGGAAAAGTTTGGTATGAGGTGCTCGTAGGTGGCCAGTGGTACTTTCAGTTTGGTATGTTGTTCCACGTGGAATGTCAGACTCATTAGTGAGGACCATGTCGCTGTTGTCGCTTGGATAGTGTGTGAGTCAGGAATCATTGGTTTATGTGAGATAGTGGCCTCCATCAGGGTTGCTGGTAGGTTATGGCTAGGTACCAATTCCCTCTCTATATTAGGCCAATGGTTATCTTCCTGTGATGAGAACCAATATCTTATTTGCTCCAAAATAATCTGCTTGGTGGTATGCCAGGACATTGGGAAGTCCCATGCCGCCTTGCGTTCTATGCTTAAAGAGTGTAGATAGTGCTACGCTAGGTTTCGCATTACTACAGATGAAATTCCGCAGGATGTTATTTAATTCATAGAAACATTTTTGGGGGATTGGAATTGGAAGTGTTCTGAAGTGATATAGTAGTTTAGGGAAGGTCTGCATTTGATAAGCGGCTATTCTTCCTAGCCATGATAGCTGGGTTTTGCCAATTGTGGTGAGCTCTGTTTGCAGTTTAGACAGAAGGGGAGGAAAGTTTATGTATAAAGGTTGGTGGAGGGTGTTGTTAATTGAATTCCCAAGTAGGTAATGGAGGGGTTATCCCAGTTGCATGGGAATATGTTTTTTAATCGGGGAATTTGTGGTGGAGTGACATTTATTGGGAGGGCAAAGCATTTTGCTGTATTGACTTTATGGTATGAAACAAAGCCAAATCTGTCAAATAGAAGTTTGATAATTGGTTAGGAATCCTCAAGTTTAGTCATAGTCAATATAATGTCATCTGGGAATAGTCCCAACTTATGTTCTGTCAGGCCAATTTTAATTCCCTGTATGCCTTCGTCCGCCCTGATGTGCTCAGCCAGAGGTTCAATGGAAAAAAATGATAGGTGATAAGGGGCAACCTTGGCGTGTGCCATTTGTTAGTGGGAATGCATCTGATAGAAGTCCTGACGAGAGCACCTGAGCAGTGGGGTTAGTGTATAAGGACATGATGGCCGAATGCAGGGGGCCTGCTATACCAAATTTAGAGAGGGCCCTCGACAGGTAGCCCCAGTGGACCCTGTCAAAGGCCTTCTCTGCGTCCAGTGCTAGAAAGACTCAGGGTTTTTTTGAGTTTTCTGTAAACTTTAGTAAATTGATCATTTGCCGGGTACCATTATAGGCTTGTCTGCTTCTAAGAAATCCCACTTGGTCCAGGCCTATGAGTGTGGGGGTAACTGTCATTAGCCTATTGGCTAGCACTCTAGTAAAAATCTTAAAGTCAGAATTTAGAAGCGAGATGGGTCTAAAGTTCTGGGGGCTTGTTGTGTCCTTGCCCGGTTTGGAGATGGTGATTATCACTGCCTGAAGCATCTCTTTAGGGAAAGCTCCTAGTTCTGTTGCTGTGTTGAACATTTTTTGTGAGGTGCGGAGTGAGCTGGGAGGCGAAAATTTTGTAGTATTTCGCTGAGAACCCATCTATTCCAGGGGCTTTGTGTTGAGCAAGAGATTTAATTACCTCTAAGATCTGATGTTCGGCAATTGGGGCATTAAGGCGCTGTCATTTATGCTGGGTAAGTTGGTTTCCTGCAGAAAGTCATTTATCTCTATATTTGTTGTTTGGTGAGTATTAATGTCATCTTTGAGATTGTATAAGGCCTTATAATAATCTTTAAAGACATTGGCAATGTCTTTGGAGTTCTTATAAATATTCCCTGTGTGATGGCGTTTTACCATTGGCAGATTCGTACGTTGTTGTTTCTGTTTTAATTGTGCTGCTAAAAGTTTACCTGTTCTATTACCCTGCGAGTACCATGAGAGTTTAAGTCTCTTAAAATAAGTATCATGCTCAGATTCAGTTCCTTTATGGTGGACTCGTCCGCCAAGCTTGCGTTTTTGTGTTTGCTCTGTAGCTGTGAGATTGTGTGCTGTAACTGGGTTATGTGTTGGAGTCTTTTTTTCTTTTCCCTGGCTGCCATTTGGATGAGGTGACCCCTAATGACCGCTTTATGAGCGTACCAAGTGGTCAAGGGGGATGTTTGCCCATCGTCATTGTGGTGAAAGTATTCTTACATTTTGGCTTTGATTTGATGCTTGTATAATGGATGGGATAGTATGTAAGTGTTGTTCCTCCATAATCCTAGTTATGCTATGTATTTCTGCTTTAACTACCTGTTGTAAGAGATGCTTGTCGGTCAGAAAGAAATCAATTCTTGAATATGTTTTATCCATTTAATAGAAGGAGTAGTCCCTCTCCGTGGAGTAGGGGCATCTTCAAAGGTCATATAGGCCCTCCCTTAGGCAGAGGGAGCCCAGGGCTTGTCTGTGCCTCCTCCCCCCAGAGGAAGAGTCCATCTTCCCTTCCATTACCATATTGAAATCCCCACAAATCACCAGCCTCCCTTTCTGAAGCTGTTTGGCTTTGACCAGCATCCCTGCTGTGAACCTCTGTGGATTCTTGTTCGGAGCATACAGGTTTATTAAAGTATAAATGACACTATTGATCTCAGCCACCAGTATTATGTAGCTACCCTTTACGTCCAAATGGAGGTCTAGTAGGCTGAAGGCAACAGTGTCCCTGATTGCCACCAGTACCCCATTTTTCTTAGAACTGTCCTTTGCTGTAAACACATGTGGATATTTGGGGTGGGAGCATTTTGGAGATTTAGCGGTGGCAAAGTGTGTCTCCTGGACACAAAGTATATCACATCTGTGCTCCATATCTGTCCTCCACATAGTCCTCCTCTTGAACGGGCTGTTAAGGCCTCTCACATTAAGCGATAGCAGTTTAAGTGACATTTCCATATAGGAAGGTGCTGTGGCACCTTCTGACGGTGAAACGCATAGTTGAAATAGCAAAATGGTTCATGTGCTTAACGTCCGAAGACTGAGCTGCAAGATGGGTATGATAGTAACAAACAAAGAAGTGTCCAAAACTGAAAGAAACAGGAGATTCTTAAAGCTTGGGTGGTAGATAGATGGTGCAAGTTCAGGTGAAGCTGACATTAAACGCAGCTCTATCAGGGGGAAAGGTTTTCAACTGTGCTTCCCTACTTGGGGTATAAACAAATAAAGAAAAAAACAAGTCTTACCCAAAATGCAGAGTGGCTGGTGGCTTAATCCCTCGGCTCAGGCTTCCTCTTGACATGAGAGGAGGTTTCTTGTGTATAAGGCGGTTGATGTTGAAAGTGTGACTTGACAATAGCCATTCTGTGGGTCAGGAGTGATTGCTGTTCTTTTTCTGTCGTCTCTGCGGAAAAGGTCCTTGTGGTGATCTGTCCGAGGCTGGAGTGCTGACCGAAGGTGGTAGTAGACCCCATTTACGGAGGAGATCCAGGCCTTTTTCTTGCGAAGAGATGGTGACAGTCTCACTGTTCATTTCCAGGATCAGCTTGGCCGGAAAACCCCATTTATACATGATTTTGTGGTTTCTTAGTATCTTGGTAATGGGGACCAAGTTGCTTCTCACTGCCATGGTGGCTTTGGAGAGGTCGGCATAGATTGAGATGCCGGAGTATGGATCTGGGAGAGCTGCATTTTGTCTAGAGAATGATATCAGTTGCTCCTTGACCTGGCAGAAATGTATTTTTGCTATTACATCTCGTGGGACTTTATCCAGAAGCTGAGGTGGTTTTGGCAATCTGTGCACTCTATCGACGTTAAGTCAATGGGTTGGCGCGTAGGCAGGATGGTCAGCATTAACTGTTGCAAGTAGTTGCGTAGTTCTGTTGGTTTAATGGATTCCCGGATCCCTCTAAATTTCAAGTTGTTCCTGCGCGTCCTGTCCTCCAGGTCCATGACCTTTGACCTCAGCGCTTGAACCTCGTCCTTGACTTCATAATGTGCATCCACCAATTCATTGTGGGCCTTAGAGTAGTCTCCCATTTTATTTTCTATGAAATCCACTCTGTCCCCCAAGTTTTCCAGCTCTCTATTAGTAGCGCTCATAAAGTTAGCCATGTCCTGCTGGAGTGCCACCCGCAGGGTTAACAATATGCCTTTTAGTGTTTCATCTGTTATGGCCTGCCCTGTTGGGGGGAAGGAATCTAATTGTTGGCCGCATGATACAGACTCCTCCATGTCCTCCCCTTCTCCTCTGGAGCCTCCTGTTTGCTCTCCCTGGCTCCCTACCCTCCTCCGTTGCTTTATAGAGCTGTCTGATGGTGTGGAAGGCAGTGGGAAAGCCTCCCCTGTTGACACACCATGCAGGCTGGGTGATTGCAGGGAGTCCCTCATCCACTCTGTCTGTGTCCTGTGAGCTGCGCCGGAGCCATCTTGGAGGGACAAAGAAGTCCTCTATCTTTCTCAGCCCCTCTCTGTCTTTCCTCTTACCAGAGGATGGCATTCCGCTCTTCGGTGCCTGCGGGTTCATTTATAGCTGGTCGGGTGCTATGGAAGTCGCTGATCGCCCCATCTCTTTAATCAACGTAGATGCCAAAATCCTCTTTAAAATGATAGTGTCCCGTTTAGCTCCTATACTCCCTTCTATACTCCACCCTGCCCAATTAGGATTTGTTCCGGGGCACTCGACCACCCTGAATATTCGCAAGGTTTTGATGGCCCTGGAATATGCTAAATCATGCACAGACCAGGATGTCGCCATAATTTCACTTGATGCTGAAAAAGCATTCAATGACATTAGTTTCTCATGGCTGTTCAGGGTGATGAGCACCCTGGGCTTCTCGGGCCCCATTGTACAATTCTTCCAGAGTATGTTCGCATCCCCTACAGCACGACTGGTTACACCAGACTTCATCTTAGCCACTATTCCCCTTATGATAGGAATGAGACAGGGTTGCCCATTGTCCCCTTTACTTTTTAATTTAGCTATTGAATCACTGTCCAGACTACAACGTCGTCTGTTGATGACGAAACGTACGTACGTCGGGAGGGCACGCTGACGTCACCGCTGTTTTACATTGTGTACCCGAGGGACACAGCTGCCGGCTTTTAAAACATGATTTTCAACTTTTCTTGTGAGTAGTATTTTAATTATGGATTAAACAAAGTTATACAGTATTATGCTATGCGACCCTTTTCTTCTATTGCCATATCCGATTGGTGACATTGGTTTGACGAATACTGACCGGTGAAGGCTGGGACTCATCTCTACCCCCGGAGGGGGTCTTTGATACTTGCACCTTTGTCCTATCTAATCCGACTGCTATCGTTGACTGGGGGAGTGACAGCAGAGGCTTTCATCCGTTCCCACTCATTTGGATGGACCGGGTTATATGCGGATTTGGTTTATCTATTTAGTAAGCCTTATAATTGTTGGTGGTGGATCACGTAGCATGCTTATTCAGCACTTTGGGTGACTACAGATATATATGAAGTCTGCTTGCTGATGACCATTTCCATTCAAATCGGATTCCTTTTATCATTAGTCATTTATGTTTAATTCAATTTGGTATATTTGGACTCAATAATTACATGATTATGCTCATTTACAACTGATGCAGCCCTCTATATTAGCTTGTTTACGATATAATGATTGTGTATTAGGCTGCTGCTCTTTATAGGGATTTAGCGCAGTGTTTCTCCTTTTTATACTCACTATATTACCTGGGTATTCGGATTGGTCAGGAACCGTCCTCTCTGTACTGTCTTAATTTTCCACCTCTTATATCTAAAATTGTAAATGTGCTGGAAGCTTGGGTGGCCCTCCCCCTCTCACTCTTCGGGAGATGCCACTTATTTAAAATGGTCTTGTTTGCCTGCATACTGTACCCAATGCAGACCATACCCCTTCTTCTTAAGCATTCTGATGTACAAAAAATCCATAAAGCTTTGACAGCCTTTCTCTGGCTTCACAAAAGACCACGTGTGACACCCCAGAAACTATGTCTCCCGAGGTCTGAGGGGGGGCTGGCCTGCCCAATATACGTTTTTATAGCTTATCCTGCCTACTCCGCCAAGGCCTTGACTGGCTCACAGGGAACACTAGATACTCAAACTTCGAGCTCAAAAGTGCTCACACCCACCCATACACACTTTCAGCTGTTTTACATTTCAAATTGGCTGCCCTACCAACTCACCTTAAAACTAGTGTTCTCATCAAGGACACTGTAATTGTCTGGAGAGAAATACGGAAATTGCTTGGACTCCCAGTAGGCATCTCAAGCTACTTACCTATCCAAGGCAGTCTGATGTTCGCCCCCTCTACCCTGCACAATCCCTTCACTCTCTGAGGATCCAGAGGTCTGACTAAACTAACCTCCTTCTATCATAACGCTTTTGGGAAGTTCAAGCCTTTTCAAACTCTTTCACAAGAGTTTTCCTGCCTCCATCACATGCCTTCTTTTATCTCTAATCAAGGGATTATCTGCGATCCTGCCACCGCCAGGGATCTGACCCAATGCAAAAATATTTTATTGACACGGCAGTCCAACAAAAGGACTACTCCATAACGAGCTTGTACTCTCAACTCATTACATACCAATCTGCTAAGTATAACATCGCTCCATTTCAAAAATGGTCTACCATTTTTAACAATGAGGAACTTCCGGAAAGAATCCTGCAGGGATAAAAACATGTCTGTAAACTTACTATCTCGGAGACCTGGCGGGAGACACAATTTAAAATAGCTCATAGAGCATACTATTCATTTCGCAACAATAGGGAAGACCCCACTCAGGTGTTCCCTTCCACGCCCCATTGCTACACCGCCTATAGGACTGCCCAAATATCACAAACTACTGGGACTCCATACTAACCTATATACGTATGATCAACCAAGATGAAGTTCCAAAGGAGCCAGCAGTGTGTTTATTCGGTTGCGAACTGACTACTCCTTCATCCTTGAAGACACAACCACCCTCTCTGACCCAATGGACTCATCTATTCCTTCTGGTGGCCCATAGGACTATTATGTCTCATTGGATTCAATCCACCCCTCCTAGCCTAACAGCGGGGAAAAAAAGCAATGCTCTCCCTGTTTCATCTTGAGAGAGTGGATACCATGGTGATGAACTTTACATCAACCACTCGCTTTTTTGTGAAATGGAGAACATACATGGAAGCCACGCTCACCCCGAAAGATCTCCAAGACTGTATGCAGCCATTTTGTTTTACTGATTGGTATCTTAAATGGGATCTTATAAATAAACTGGGTAAACTTAAAATCCCTTCTACCCCTCAACAGCTCACTGCCATACCCACCTAACGATGAGAAAAAAAGAGCTCCCTACATAAGTCCCCTTGACGACTCACAACTAAAACTGGCCAGGCTTCAACCCCCTCCTGGACGACCAACCTTATGCCACTCTAAGCCCACCCTTTTAAAATATTGAGCACTGCTTCCGCTCCTACATATATAGGTTTGTTATTTCATTGTCTTTGTTATTTGAGATTGTTGTTGAATTGTACTAAGATATGCAGGTAAACATGTTGTTTAGCACCCATCCACCCACCTTCCCTATCCCCCCGACCTATCTGGCTTACACCCAGATTGCTCTTCTACCTTAATACCTAATTTGCTGTATTAGAGCCTTGAGCTCTGTATTTGCATTTCTGATATCTGCAATTCCTTGTTCTTTATTTTGGAAATACCAATAAAAATGTCTCAAAAAAAAAATGGTGGAGGTGACATCATCCTTTAACTATTTAGTGGATGCACATAGTGAGGAAGCAGAAGACATAGAATGGATGAAAGGCAAGATATCAGATTTAGAAGATCATTCCAGACGGAACAACTTAAAAATCAAAGGCATACCAGAGTTCATCCAGCCTAATTCACCCAACTCATGCTGACATTTCTCCCTGACACTCCACAAGGGGAATTGATAATTGATTTCATTCACTGATTACCAAAACCACCTCACCTGCCAGAAACCATGCCAAGGGATACGATCACCCGCATTCACTTTTATCATATAAAAGAAAACCTTATGCGGGCCACAAAAAACCATGCTGCATACACACAACTGTATGCAAATCTTGCCTTCTTTGCTGACTTGTCCAAATACACTATGCTGCAATGACAGAATCTCTCTACCATTACTAAGCCCCTCCAAAATCACCAGATCCCATACAAATGGGTCCACCCAGTGAAATTGGTGATCACAAAGGGCAACAAATCATTCATTGTCCACACCTTGGATGGGGCTTATCCCTGCTGAGAGAATGGAACATGCTAAACCCAACAGAACAATACCCTTAATGTCAACAAACCAGGAACCAAAACCGTAGGCACTGGGAAGACTTTGAACCCCCTGATGATATGACAATCTAAAATCAGCAAAGTACTGTGCACTTCTCTCAGCCCTAAATTGCTGGCTTCAGCCCAGCCTAGCAGCCTCCTACCCCCAATATCAGTCATGGTTCTAACCACTCACACAGAGTTTTACAGCCCCTTGTTGTTTTAACAGTTTGACTTTTTTGTTTCTCTCTCTTCCTGGTTTATCCACTATCCACAGAGAACCGGCTAACTCTCCACCGCTAAAGCACTAACCTTTATATCTCACAGCTACCCTCTGTTTCATATCTCTACCAGCCGTAAAGTATAAAAGAAGCATCCTGTCAGAGAAATGTCAATTCCAGTGAGAACCAGAACATTTCCACGCAAGTGTGCATGTGCAACGGACAACAGGACGGCGCACACGCGTGCGCATTAGAGGAGCATGACGCGTCCAATGAGTGCTGTGGCTGGCCTATTTAAGGCAGCCCTTATCTTTAGCAAATCACTGGATTGTCTTCAGTCTTCCTGCATCCTGAACCTGTGTCTTGTTCCTGTGATCTCCTGTTATGACCAAGCTTCCCTTTGGACCTTCTGCTCTGCTCCCCTTGGCTTTGATCCCGGCTCAGCTCCTGACCATTGTCTACCTCTCTCCAGTGTTTGACACTTGGCCTGTTTACGGGCTCTTCTCATCCACAGATCTCCAGTGTATGACCCCCTGGCCTGCCTACGGACTTTGCCTATTCTCGGATTGCAGCGTATGACCCCCTGGCCTGTTTTACAGACTTTGCTATTGCTCTCCAGTGTTTGATCGCCAGCCCGCTCCATGGACTTGTCTCTGCTACCTGCTGCTCGCCTGTGTATGACCTCAGCTTACCCACAGACTACTCTTCTCCCTGTTACCAGTCTACCCTGCAAGTGTGGGCGTGCATCCCAGCTGGGAGTTTACTGCTGTTCCTGCACTCCTGGACATTTAACCACAATGGAGTGCATACATACTTATACCTCCTCTTTCTGAGACATGAAACCTGTCCTAGGCATCTCCTGGTCAAGTCTACACTCACTGCTCATAACCCGTGCTTCTTTATGCACCATACCTCCTGTATCACCTTCAGGGGTATACTGCATTTAGCCACAAGGGGGTCCCTCTCAGCATTTCGGCTTCAGGATCAGGTACGTACTCGTGACATATCCCCTGTGTGCTTCGATAAGAAAAACCCCTGAGCATACCACTACAAACTATAAGTTCTTCAATATTATATGCAAGCAACCACACTGTACCTGACAAAAGACCAGCATTCACCCCCCTACCGCAAGTCTATTTGCACCTCAGAATCAGCCCCTGTGCTTTCATCCAACTTCCCTTTATACACCAGTCTCAACAAACACTTAACATTTCGGTCAAGATTACCTCCTTAAATGTCAAGGGACTGAACCACACAGGCAAACGCTACTCCCTATGGACTGAAGCACACAAACTCAAATGTGACAGTTTGTGTCTAGAGACACATTTTTGCCAGGATAAAGCCCCAACCACATCCCACAAAAACTTCCCACACATATTTTTTGCAAACAACCTAAACAAGACAAATGGAGTATTAATAGCCATAAAAGGCACAGTATCCTTTAAACAAATCTCCACTGTTGTCGATCCTTAAGGAAGGTATATCATACTAGTCTGCAAAATCAACAACTACACTTACACATTAGTGAATATCTACACCCCAAGCACAGGCCAACTATGCTTTCTCTGCAAACTCTTAAAAACTGCCAACAAAGTCAAGCAAGGCCGGACCATCTTCTGTGGAGATTTCAACCTGGCCCCTGATGCATCTATTGATGTCAAGGGCCCATCTCCAAAAAAAGCCTGCTGCCCTGCTTTAAACCTGTTTTGCATTCAAATGAACTATTTGACATATGGAGGTGGCAATACGTCATGGAAGGGGACTTTTCCCATTGTCTCAAAACCACATTGTAAATATTCTAGGGCTAACTTATTCTTAGGGCACAAACAAATACTCCAAGAAACCCTGTCTTCGGACATTCACATGATATTTTGCTTGGCTCACGCGCCCATCTCGATCCTCATTGGTGACCAGAGGGCCAGCACCTCAGCACCCAACTGGAGGAACGACCCACACCTAATGTCTCACCCAGAAAACAAAATCCTAATTCAGAAATGCTTACAGGACTACTTTGCCTTGAATAGTCCCTCGGTTGACAACCCACATGTTCTCTGGACAGCACATAAAGCTTACATCTGAGGAATCCTCCTATGCTCAGCTCTCAGGCCAAAAGCAAGAGGACACAGCGGCTGACAGAACTAATTGACACCATAGATAAACTAGAGAAAATGAACAAAGCCAACCCCTCACCTTCAATTAGCGACCAAATCTATCAAGCCAGAAATTACCTCAGAACCTTCCTTAACGCTAAACATGCCAAATTGTTAATGAAATTAACCGGTTTCCGACCGGCTCGCATACATTTACTGCTGCAGAGTGGCAGTGTAGCGAGAATTGTTATTTGTAAATGGTGATTCACTCTCATGCCCGCTTCACGCTCCCTGAGTGTGGCTGAGTGTGGGGTGCACTCGATGTCTGCCAGCGACTCATGATCACCTGATATAGAAGAAAAGCGGGGAACCGCCGATATAAACACGGTGGTTCCCCATTCTGTCAGGCAGCATGACAGTGATCTACTGATCCCGGTCATCGGGATCAGTTAGATCTGTCATGCTCCTGCCAGCCCAGGCCCCCCACAGTTAGAACACGCTGAGGGAACACCGTTATCTCCTTTATAGCCCCCTGCAGGTTAACCCCTTCCCTGCCAGTGACATTTATACAATAATCAGGGGCTATTTTTAGATCTGTTCGCTGTATGAATGTCAGTGGTCCCAAAAAAGTGTCAAAATTGTCTGATCTGTCTGCCGCAATATCGCAGTCCCCTAAAAATCCCAGATCGCCACCATTACTAGTTAAAAAAAATAGTAAAAATGCCATGAATTAATTCTCATAGTTTGTAAACACTGAAACTTTTGCTCAAACCAATCAATATACACCTATTGCGATTTTGTTTACCACAAATATGTAGGAGAATATATAGTATCTCACAAAAGTGAGTACACCCCTCACATTTTTGTAAATAGTTTATTATATCTTTTCATGTGACAACACTGAAGAATTTACACTTTGCTACAATGCAAAGTAGTGAGTGTACAGCTTGTATAACAGTGTAAATTTGCTGTCCCCTCAAAATAACTCAACACACAGCCATTAATGTCTATACCGCTGGCAACCAAAGTGAGTACACCCCTAAGTGTAAATGTAAAAATTGGGCCCAAAGTTTCAATATTTTGTGTGGCCATCATTATTTTCCAGCACTGCTTTAACCCTCTTGGGCATGGAGTTCACCAGAGCTTCACAGGTTGCCACTGGAGTCCTCTTCCACTCCTCCATGACAACATCACGGAGCTGGTGGATGTTAGAGACCTTGCCCTCTTCCACCTTCTGTTTGAGGGTGCCCCACAGATGCTCAATAGGGTTTAGGTCTGGAGACATGCTTGGCCAGTCCACCACCTTTACCCTCAGCTTCTTTAGCAAAGCAGTGGTTGTCTTGGAGGTTTTTGGGGTTGTTATCATGTTGGAATACTGTCCTGCGGCCCTGTCTCCAAAGGGAGGGTATCATGTTCTGCTTCAGTATGCCACAGTACATGTTGGCATTCATGGTTCCCTCAATGAACTGTAGCTCCCCAGTGCCGGCAGCACTCATACAGCCCCAGACAATGACACTCCCACCACCATGCTTGACTGTAGGCACACTTGTCTTTGTACTCCTCACCTGGTTGCCGCCACACACGCTTGACACCATTTCAACTAAATACGTTTATCTTGGTCTCATCAGAGCACAGGACATGGTTCCAGTAATCCACATCCTTAATCTGCTTGTCTTTAGCAATCTCTTTGCAGGCTTTCTTGTGCATCATCTTTAGAAGAGGCTTCATTCTGAGATGACAGCCATGCAGACCAATTTGATGCAATGTGCGGCATATGACCTGAGCAATCTATTTCCCAAAGACAACCTCTGTATATAATGCTGAGCACGTGCACTCAACTTCTTTGGTCAACCATGGTGAGGCCTGTTCTGAGTGGAACCTGTCCTGATAAACCACTGTATGGTCTTGGCCACCGTGCTGCAGCTCAGTTGCAGGGTCTTGGCAATCTTCTTATAGCCTAGGCCATCTTTATGTAGAGCAACAATTCTTTTTTTCAGATCCTCAGAGAGTTCTTTGCCATGAGGTGCCATGTTGAACTTCCAGTGGCCAGTTTGAGAGAGTGAGAGCAATAACACCAAATTTAACACACCTGCTCCCCATTCACACCTGAGACCTGGTAACACTAACAGTCACATGACACCGGGGAGGGAAAATGGCTAATTGGGCCCAATTTGAACATTTTTACTTAGGGATATACACACTTTTGTTGGCAGCGGTTTAGACATTAATGGATGTCTATATATGAGGAGATGAGATTGAGACAAACTGTCTCGATCTCATCTCCTCATATATTCACTCACCTTTGGTGTTTTTGACAGGGCTGCGCCTTAAATATATGTTTTTACAATATATATATATTTTTTATGAAATTTTTTATATAAACATCTCTTATACTTTTACACATACACAGTTTACATTTAGGTTACATTTATTGTACATTAATTTGCACATTGTCTTTTGCACACCAGCACTTTCTTGGCAGTGCCATTTGCCATTTAGATCCGTTCAGTTCAATTAATGGATGTGTGTTGAGTTATTTTGAAGGAACAGCAAATTTACACTGTTAAACAAGCGGTACACTCACTACTTTACATTGTAGCAAAGTGTAATTTCTTCAGTGTTGTCACATGAAAAGATATAATAAAATATTTACAAAAATGTGAGGGGTGTACTCACTTTTGTGAGATACAGTATATGGGCCTAAACTGATGAATACTTTTTTTTTTTGGACATGTATTATAGCAAAAAGTTTAAAAAAAATTTTTTTTTCAAAATTGTTGCTCTTTTTTGTTTATAGCACAAAAAATAAAAACCACAGAGGTGGTCAAATACCACCAAAAGAATGCCCTATTTGTGGGAAATAAGGGATGTCAATTCTGTTTGGGCACAATGCTGTACGACTGTGCAATTGTCAGTTAAAGCGACGCAGTGCTGAATCCCAAAAAGTGATCTGGTCAGGAAGGGGGTAAATCCTTCCGGGGCTGAAGTGGTTAAGAGCCACCTTTTACACGTCAGGCAACAAAGTAGACAAATTACTAGCAGCACAAATTAGATCAAGACAAAGAATCCCACACATTACCCACCCTAACAATGCGATAAGTTGTACCACCCTAAAACCAATGGATTTTGTGCATACTATAATGCTCTGTACAACTTAAAAGACAACTCTTCAGTGAATCAACGTACTGAGAGAAGCATATAAGGTTTCTTAGAAACCTTAAATCTACCCAAACTATCTGCTACTACTGGCACTTAATGCCCCCTTTATCACTGAAGAAATATCAAAAGCCATATCTTCACTTCCAAACGATAAGGCCCCAGGTCCAGGCTGCTTTTTGAGTATTATAAACTATTCTCTAATACCCTAGCTACTCACATGTGTTGGACGTTCAATGCTGCTGTGTCTTCTGGCATATTCCCAAGTGAAATGCTATCTGCCAATTTTGTTACTCTGCCCAAACCAGGGAAGGAGCCGGTTACCCCCTCAAATTTCCGCCTGATCTCATTGCTAAACAAAGACCTTAAATTATATGCAAGACTAGTAACCCAAAGATTAGCCCCCATTATGCCTCACCTCATACACCCTGACCAGGTGGTTTTCACCCTGGGCAGACAAGCACCCGATGCCACACACAAAATCATAAACCTAATACACTACTCTGAGTCCAATAAGATTCCGACCTTGTTTGTAACTCTCAATGCTGAAAAAGCATTTGACAGGATCCACTGGGGATATCTGAAGCAAACACTCTCCAAATCTGGTGAACAAAATTATAAGCGCCAACCTCTTAATACCAAACTCATAACATATAAATAAATCATAAATGTTATTTGTGATTCCACAAATGGACTATGGGATGAGTTTTCCAATCTTAGTAGGATATAACCAAAGTCCATTAATGTCCATACAAATAGTGACAATAAACTTATTGTGATAACGTGATGATAGTGCTCTCCTGTGCTTCATATAAATCGGTGCAATATGTGCAGAAAGGTGCCAGGTGCCAGGATCCCTCTTGTATCCCCACTCACCAGAGCAAATGGACCCACTGCTTTGCAGTCAGCAGGTCAAAAACGCGGGGTGGTATTAACCGATGGTTCCTGGCTGAACACTGGAGCGGATGGGTACTCTCCTTTCTCAGCTACTGGCAGACCTGATGCTCAGACGATGGACATTTGGAGGTCTTTCTCTCTCTTGTTAGCGGCGGTCTCTCATCCTGACAGAGCGCGGTCTCTCCGTCCCTGGAGGTGTGCGGTCTCTGTCTCTCCGGTGTCACTCCTCTCTCTCTCTCTGGTGTCACACACAGCTGTCTCTCCTCCCCAGGGATCTCTCTCCCTCTCCTCGGCTCTCTAGCTCTCTGCCAGGCCTCTTCCTCAGCTGAGCTCTCTAGCTCTCTGCCAGGCCTCTTCCTCAGCTCAGCTCTCTAGCTCTCTGCCAGGCCTCTTCCTCAGCTCAGCTGAGGAAGAGGCCTGGCAGAGAGCTAGAGAGCCAAGGAGAGGGAGAGAGATCCCTGGGGAGGAGAGACAGCTGTGTGTGACACCAGAGAGAGAGAGAGGAGTGACACCGGAGAGACAGAGACCGCACACCTCCAGGGACGGAGAGATCGCGCTCTGTCAGGATGAGAGACCGCTGCTAACAAGAGAGAGAAAGACCTCCAAATGTCCATTGTCTGAGCATCAGGTCTGCCAGTAGCTGAGAAAGGAGAGTACCCATCCGCTCCAGTGTTCAGCCAGCAACCAACGGTTAATACCACCCCGCGTTTTTGACCTGCTGACTGCAAAGCAGTTGGTCCATTTGCTCTGGTGAGTGGGGATACAAGAGGGATCCTGGCACCTGGCACCTTTCTGCACATATTGCACCGATTTATATGAAGCACTGGAGAGCACTATCATCACTTTATCACAATAAGTTTTTTTGTCACTATTTGTATGGACATTAATGGACTTTGGTTATATCTAGAGTTGAGCGAACCTCTGGAAGTTCGGGTTCTGCTGGTCCGTCCGAACTTCGGGACAAAGTCCGGGTCCGGGTCCGGACGGAAACCGAACGATCGCACGGACAACGAACCCCATTGAAATCAATGGGGACCCAAACTTTTAGGCACAAAAATAGCTGTAACAAAGTCCTGGAAAGCCCTAGAGGGCTGCAAAAGAAAGTAAAATGGGGGTAAGGGTAGGGCAAGTGCCCTACAAAAAAAATGGGGACAGGGAAATAACTTTAAATATTTTTTAAAAAATAAAAACATAAAAAAAGCAAAAATGGAGGTGAATATGGATCATCTTCAAACTGTGTCTGAAAAGTATTAATTAATGGTAGAAGCCATATAACTGTTCTAAAATCATCTTCAAACTAGGGCAAGTGCCCTACAAATAAATGGGGATAGGGAAAATAAATTAAAATCAAGTAAAAAAACGGGAAGGGGGGTGGATGTGGAGTAGGAGCCTAGAGGTTGACTAGGCCGTGACCGTGGCAGTGTAGGTGGAAGTGGCGGTGGTAGAGGAGTAGGAGGAGGTAGCCAACATGGTTTTTTTTTTTGTATTGAGGCCTATTCAAAAAAAGAAGTATATGAATG
>BLSH010549496.1:517693-528512 GCA_018402905.1 Glandirana rugosa
GTTAGAATCATCCTATATTGATCACAACTCGCTTGGGCCTGACATTGTAAAGTTTTTAGCAAGCCCAAGCCTCCGAACCCGAACGATTTTTGAAATGTTACAGTCCGGGTTCGCTCAACACTAGTTATATCCTACTAAGATTGGAAAACTCATCCCATAGTCCATTTGTGGAATCACAAATAACATTTATGATTTATTTATATGTTATGAGTTTGGTATTAAGAGGTTGGCGCTTATAATTTTGTTCACTATATTTTATCACAGCACATTGCTGTTATTGAGCAGCCTTCATATGGGAAACCATTATGTAATCTTTATCACATTTAAGTTTTATATACATATGTATATGAGTGTGTAGCTATTATAGAATCTGTCACGGCGTAATCAGTCTATATTATTTTTGACTCTCCAAATCTGGCTTCCAAGGCAACATCCTATCAGCCATACTCGCACTATCCCCAAATCCTACTGACCGAGTACTCTCAGATGGAGCCTTCTCTGACCCATTTACAAACACAAATGGAACGAGGCAAGGGTGCCCTCTCTCCCCCATTATTTTCACGCTGATGATGGAACCACTTGCCCAAAAAATTTGCTCCAACTCTTCTATCTTAGACATTCAGATTAAAGAAAAAGATTTCAAACTCACATTATTTGCGGATGACTGAACCACTTTAGCCCCGGAAATGATTTACCCACTTCCTGACCAGAGCACTTTTTGAGATTTGGCGCTGTGTCACTTCAACTGACAATTGCACGTTCGTGTGATGTTGTACCCAAACAAAATTGTCATCCCTTATTTCCCACAAATAGGGCTTTCTTTTGGTGGTATTTGATCACCTCCATGGCTTTTATTCTTTGTTCTATAAACAAAAAAGCGACAATTTTGAAAAAATAACAATATTTTTTAACTTTAACAAATATCCAAAAAAAAAGTAAAAAAATTAATCTCTTTCTTAGTTTAATCGCAGTAGGCGTATATTGATTGGGTTGCACAAAGGTTATTATGTCTACAAACTATGAGAATAGATTTATGGTATTTTTATAATTTTTTTTTTTACTAGTAATGGCGGCAATCTGTGATTTTTATCGGGACTGCGATATTGTGGCGGACAGATCGGACAATTTTGACACTTTTTTTGGGACCAATGACATTTGTACAGTTTTCAGAGCTTTAAATAGCCACTGATTACTGTATAAATGTCATTGGCAGCAAAGGGGTTAAACTGTAGGGGGCGATAAAGGGGTTAACTGTGTTCCCCCACTGTGTTCTAACTGTGTGAGTGATGGGCTGGCCGGAGCATGACAGATCTAACTGTTCCCGATCACTGGAAACATTAGCTCTGTCATCTGTCCCCTCACAGAATGGAGATCCGCTGTGTTTGCACTGGCAGATCTCCGTTCTGCCACTGTAACAGGCAATCATGGGTCGCCACTTGACCTGCGGCGCGCTCCCGCCCACAACTGCGGCTGCGTGAGTGGCTGTACAGCTATGGCGATTCCTTACCCTGATGCAACCAGCTTCTTCCCTGGATGCAGTGTGTGAAACATTAAATATGTTTAAAGTGTGTTCCATCTACAAGGTGAATGATTAGAAATCAAACATACTTGGTGTCAATGTCCCAAACCACACCAAAACTGACATCCAATCAAAATTCCCTTTCCAATGGGTGTCCTCAACTATGTCCTGCCTAGGCATATCCTTAACCTCACCGCCCTCCAAACTATATACTCACAACTACCTACCACTCTTACAAACATGTAACCATGATTTACACCAAATAGGCAAACAATACTTCACATGGGCATGCAGAATGGCTGCTTTTAAAATGTTGACTCTACCCAGGATCCTTTATGCATACACAGCCATTCCTATAGCGATCCCAGAGGCATTTTTTACCACCCTAAAACAAACAGTAAGCTCTTTTGTCTGGATGAAAAAGAAACCACGGTGCCCAGATTCATCCATTTTATAAAACATAAAGTTTCAGGCGGTATGGGATTTCCTGACACAAAGGACTATTACATGGCAGTGATTCTGGACCAAATTAGACACTGGTTCACACTTACATTTGACAAACAATGGAGGTATATTGAACAATCCTTCATTCATGAAGGCGACTTAAGCTCCCTCCTAATATCACAATCTATGGGAACATTCTTGAAAAAAGTGAAACACCCTACTATATCAGCTGCCCTCGCGGCATGAAAATTTTTCTCCCTAAATGTCAAAAAGTCAGAATGTGCTTGACACATCCCCATCCCCTTAGAATAGTTCAAGTTCATACTTCCAGATCTCAACTTTAAATACTGGCTTCACCTAAAAAGACATCCAATAACATCTATTATGCAAAATAACCAACTCCTTCCTTTCTCGACACCACAAAACTAAACACCTAATTCCCCCACAGGGGACATTCACGTACAGAAAACTGGCCTCCTACATACACAAAAACCCAGTCCCAACTCTTCTCTTGCCAGACAGGGCCTGGAATTTCTGGACGTCAGAATCCCGAAAAATGAAAGGCATCCCACTTCTATACAATCTTCTACTTAACAAATCCACATTTACTAAGACCCCAGCACACAAACGATGGGAAAGGGACTTACAATCCTCCTCCTCTGACTACCAATGGCACAAAGCCATAGCCTACAACTACAACACATTCAAATGTGTTAACTATTGGAAATTGTCCCAAAAAATACACCATAGATGGTATCTCACACCGGTACAAATGTACACATTCACAAATCTGGACAACTATTGTTGGCAAGGTTGTTCGCTTGTAGGCACCCTCACACACATACTTTGGGAATGTCCACATATCTATCCCTTCTGGAAGAGGGTATTTACCTTTCTCTCAGAAATCACAGGAATTCTAACCAACCCTACCCCCTCCCTAGCTTTACTCAGTCTGGGAATAAAAACCTCCCACAACCTCAGAGCGACGCACACACTTTCGCTGCTAGATTACTCATCATAATACTAAAACGAAGAAGCTTCCTGGTTCCAAATATCTCAGATGTAAAACACCAACTCAAACTAGTTAAAGAATTTGAGCACTTCTCTTCCCAACAAAATAACTTGCAAGGTAAATTTACAAACAACTGGAAACCATGGCTGCAGATTAAAAATGCAGGGACGCTGAAAACGCAGTCATTAAATATTATATTTATGTTCTTGGGTTTTGATTACTTTAATTTATTGCATTGTAAGTTACCTAAAATAAAAGGACAAGAGGGTTGATTCACCAAAGGCAAATAGATTATTCACTTGGCAAGGGAATTTCCCCAGAGCTTAGTAACTGAGGAACTGCTACTAATGTCCATTATCCAATCATGTACAAGCAAACATCCTTGTTTTTTTATTTCCCTTGCTTGTGATTGGATATTATTTGCAAAGTGAAATTTCACTACATTCACTAAGCCCTTGGGTAGATTCCCGTGCTAGGTGCCACTTTGTTTGCAAAGCGAATTACCTATTTACCTTATGATCTGACACATGCTTATTTGTAACAAAAGACAGTTGTGAACCAGTCCTTATGCATGATAATTGGGTTGGGGTTATATGTAACTCGTAGTTCTTTCTGCGTATGCTTTTGCTTGGTGGGTTTACTATATAGTTCAAGTGGAACAGACAACCAGAAAATATGCTGCTTCCATTCTGATTTTATGTGCACATTCTGAGTTTCATTTTTTTATGAAGGGGAATCATTTAAGAGTGCCTAGGAAAACTATTTTTTATGACAACCTTGTTTTCATTCATGCACAATCCCTATCATTTTTTGCCTAGCTATTTAGCATCTTGCCTTCTCTTTACTGTATTTTTTGTATTAAAATTATTTTAGCCATATTATGTTCAGGAACACGAAAAATGTGCTATTCTCAGCCCTGCTTACCCTTCAGTGAAATGATCTTATATCATCATTATTGAAATATTATAATCCCAAAAAAACAAGCACTGTTTTCCTAAGGTTTTAACACTTGAAACCAAGGATAGAAAAGAATAACCTTATACTAAAACTGTAATAGGCAATGAAGATGTAAAGGGTTTCCCATTGTTTTATTTGCTTGTCAGTTAGTCTATTGCTTTGCATATTTGTTTATGTGGCCAATAAACAATTGTCAGCTGTATACAAGTTGATAGAGATGCTGATTCACTGATTATATGTGCTCAGGATCAATCAAATCTTTATGAGCCAAAGGTAATGTGAAATGAGATGGATCTAAAAAAAACAGGGAACTTCACACAACTGCTGAACTTTTAAAACACATTTTAATCAAATATAAGTACTAATATTGCATCTGATGGATGGAGATTTAATGGGAAGGATAGAAAAATTCACTTGATTTCCATTTCAAAATAGGGTTGGACCCAGTTCGGTTCACGCCAGAACACCGCAAACAGGCAATAAGTTTGTGCGAATACACGAACCCTATTAAAATCAACAGGACACAAACATGAAAAATCAAAAGTGCTAATTTTAAAGGCTTATATGCAAGTTATTGCCATAAAAAGTGTATGGGGACCTGGGTACTGCCATAGGGGACATGTATCAATGCAAAAAAAGTTTTCAAAGCAATAGTTTTTTCAGGAGCAGTGATTTTAATAATACTTTAAGTTAAAAAATAAAAATGAAATATTACTTTAACTATCATGCCTGGGGGGTCCCCTTAGTCTGTCTGTAAAGTGGCGCATCTGTGTGATGTTTAGAACAGTACCGCAGCAAAATGAAATATTTAAATTAAAAAAGTAATTTAAACTTGCTTGCGGCTGTAATGTATTTCCGGCTCCCGGCAATATAGATCAAAAATCACTGACAAAATTTGTGTGGGGTCCCCTCCAATATCCAAACCAGGCCCTGCTGTTAAAAATTATTTCAAAAATTGTAATGACATGCCCCTGTTAAACAGGTGCAGAAAAATTGGGCCTTGTGTGTTGGTGGTGGCAGAACACTGTAACCCCTCACAGTTACTCTTGTTGGGCGCAGGAACAGGCACTGCTGTAAATTATTTAAAAAACTGTAATGACATGCCCCAGTCAAACAGGTGCAGAAAAATTGGGCCTTGGGTGTTGGTGGTTCCCTAAACTCAAAATATTGTTGGAAGCTAGCATCATCAGGATTCAGGAGGAATAGGATAGGTAGCATATGCAGTCTTCAAGAGATCCCAGATCTCTAGGAAATTCAATCAATTACATCAGCATTAGGGGATTGATAGCTGTTAATCCAGGACTGATTCATGTTTATAAATGTGAGCCTATCAACGGTGTCTGTGGACAGGCGCACTCTTTGATCCATTACAAACCCACCAGCAGCACTGAATGTCTGTTCATAAAGCACACTGGATGCAGGACAGGCCATTAGCTCGATTGCATATTGAGCAAGTTCCGGCCAGTGGTCCATCCTCAAGACCCAGTAACTCAGTGGATGCTCAGTTGGAAAGGTCTCTAGGTCTGCTCTTGCCTCTAGATATTCCTGCTCCATATAATGCAGATGTTGGCGATGGTTGCTTGAACCTATCAGTCCTGGGCGCTGAGGACTGAAGAATTGTTTAATCACTTCAACACCTGAAGGATTTTCCCCTTTATGACCAGAACACTTTTTGCGATTCGGCACTGCGTCACTTTAACTGACAATTGCACGGTCGTGTGACGTTGTACTCAAACGAAATTGACGTCCTTTTATTTCCACAAACAGAGCTTTCTTTTGGCGGTATTTGATCACCTCTGCATCACTTCTGATCACCGATATAAACAAAAAAAAGCGACGATTTTGAAAAAGACCCAATATTTCTTGCTTTTTGCTAAAATACATATCCAAAAAATATATAAAAAAACAAATTTTTTCATCAGTTTTGGCCTGTATATATACTTCCCCATATTTTTGGTAAAATAAAATTGCAATCTGCGTATATTGATTGGTTTGCGCAAAAGTTGCAGGGTTTACAAATGATGAGAATTCATGTATGGGGTTTTTATTTTATTTTTTACTAGTAATGACAGCGATCTGCGATTTTTAGCGAGACTGCAACATTGCAGCAGACATGTCGGACACCTTTTTGACACTTTCTTTGGGACCATTGGCATTTATACAGCGATCCGTGCTATAAAAAATGCACTGATTACTGTGCAAATGTCACTGGCAGGGAAGGGGTTAACACTAGGGGGTGATCAAAGGGTAAACTGTGTTCCCTGGGATGTGCTTCTAACTGTGTGGGGGCTGACTGGGGAAGGAGAGGGATCGTTGCTCCCATATACAGGAAGCATACGATCACACACGGATCCCCGTTCTGTCAGTGGCCAGCAGGCATCGAGTCTGCCCTACCCGCTCCCTAGCTCCCCGCTACACAGTGAGCATGCGCGCACACCTCACAATCCGGGATCTTGCAGCCGCCGTCAGGTGACGGCGATATGCGATATCGAGTCAAGTTGCCGCCATCAAGCCACGGCGGGTGGTCGGCAACTGGTTAAAGGCATCGGTCAGCTGGCCACCTTCTCCACCACTCTTCCTCTGTCTGAAGGAAGCCTCAGAAACACTTTGTACAGCACCAGGAAATTGTAACCTCCCAGGGTCTGGAGAGGCATTGTACAAACTTTGCAGCTATCCTGAAGATGTTTCATCCTCTGCTCCCTCTGTGAAGGCAGGGTGAGCTCTGCAACTTTATCCTTGTAACGTGGATCAAGAAGGGTTGACAGCCAGTAATGATCCCTCTCCTTGACACCACAACCCTGGGGTCTTTTTGTAGGCTTTGCAGAATCAGGGAGACCATGCAGTGTAAGTTTGCAGAGACATGAGAGTTCTCTGGGTCAGTGAGGATGACATTGTCAGGAACTACCTCCTCCCAGCCATGTACAACTCCTTAGGTTTCTGGGGATTGAAAACTATCCCCTGAAGAGCGCTGCATATTATCTTCTACACCCAAGCTGACACAATCATCCTCCTCTTCTTCCTGTGTATTTGGTGGCCCTGCAGGAAGGCTATCTGCATAATGAGGGCCTTGAGAGGAAAGGAAGTCCTCCTCTTCCTCCCGCTGTTCTGCCTCAAGTGCCCTGTTCATTATTGCATGAAGCATGTGCTCCAGCATGAAGACTAGAGGGACAGCGTCACTGATGCATGCATTATCACTGCTCACCATCCTTGTGGCATCTTCAAATGGTTTCAGGACAGTGCATGCATCCTTGATCAGTAGCCACTGGCATGGAAAAAAGAAGCCAAGCTACCCTGAGCCTGTCCTGGTGCCATACTCACACAGGTACTCGTTGATGGCCCTCTGCTGTGTCTGCAGCCGTTGCAGCATTGCCAATGTTGAGTTCCACCTGGTGGGCATGTCAAAAATGAGGCGCTTGGTGGGCAGGTTGAATTCCCACTGAATGTCAGCCAGCCAACCACTGGCACTGTATGACCAGCGAAAATGACCACAGACTTTTCTGGCCTGCATCAGAATAACTGGTAAGCCTGGGTACCTGGTCAAGAAATGCTGCACCACCAAATTCAGGATGTGTGCCAAGCATGGAACATGTGTCAAGTGTCCCTGTCAGAGGGCAGAGAGAAGGTTGGTGCCATTGTCACATACAACTATTCCTGGCTCAAGCTGCCCTGGCATCAACCACTTTGAGCCTGCCCCCACAGAGCTGACAGAATCTCTGGCCCAGTGTGGCTCCTGTTTCCTAGATGGACCAACTAAAGCACCGCATGGCATCTTCTAGTCTGACTGCTTGCATAGCCCCTTGAAAGCTGGTTCAGAGGACACTGCTGCAGAAAAGCCCACAGAGGAAGAAGAGCAGTGCGTGTGTTAGGTGAAATCTGCACCATTCTGTGGACTTGTGCGCTTGTGCACTCGCCTGTGCACGTTCGCGCGCGCCGGAAACGATGCCAAATGGCTCCATTTAAGCCTGCAAAGCCCAGCAACATGCTGTCCATTCTACAGTGTTTAGTGTGTTCCTGAGCAACTTTGCTACCTGTTATCTGTTCCTGAGACGCGGCTTGTCTTGACCCTATCTGATCTCCGCCTGCATCGACCCCCTGTGTGCCCCTGACTACTCTACTGCCTGCTCCTTGTGTACCTTGCTGCCAGCCTGTTGATGACCCTGCCTGCACCTGACTACTCTTCTGACTGCACCTCCTGTACCGCATTGCCAGCCTAGTTGCTGACCCGGCCTGCACCACTACTCTACTGGCTGCACGAGCTCTACCGGACAGCTCACACCACCACCAGTCCAGCCCTCATGCCCCTCTGTGCTCCTGAACTTCCTGTCTGTCCTACCAGGGGTTCCTGAACCAGGGCCACAAGAGTGGTTGCTTCCTGCACAAGACAGACTCCACCACCAGGGTCGTGACAGCGTGGAGGAAGCAGATGTGGCAGAATCACCACCTTTTTTGGAGGCGTAGTGGTGGAACTAGCTCCAACACTGAACCCTGACCTGCATCCTTCCCAGCTGCCAGCAGAGTTACCCAGTGCACCTTGAAGAAAATGTAAAGTCCCTGACCATGTCTGCTGGACCATGAGTCAGGGGTAATATGTACCTTGTTGCTGACTGCTCTGTCCAATGAGACCAAAACAATTGTCTTCCACATGATGGTAGAGAGCTGGAATGGCCTTAAGTGAAAATAAATTTATTTTTGGAACTTGCCACTGTGGTACAGCACATTCCACAAATTCACAAAAGGAGGCAGAGTCTACCAGCTGAAAAGGCAGCAGTTGTAGTGCTAGCAACTTTGCCAAGCTAGCATTGAGACGCTGAGCATGTGGGTGGCTGGGACAGTATATTTTTTTTACGGTTCAGCATCTGGGGTAAGGAAATTTGCCTGCTGAAATCAACTGGTGGTGTACTGCTAGCATAATGGCTGCAAGTACTTGTGGCACCCATTCCTATACCTTCATTCCTCTTAGTGCAGGTTTTGGAGAGAACTGGAGGTATAGTAGGAGTTGAGGTCACAGATGAGGAGCAAGGAGAAGTCCGCCTTGTTTTAGGATGTGGGTCTTTGAGGTGCTGTTGCCAATGGACTGCATGGCAGTCATCTTTTACGAAATGTACGTCGGGAGGAGGCGCTGACGTCACCACTGCTCGAGTATCACCCGGGAGACGGGAGCCGGCCAGCTATACTCATACTCGTTTTTATTGGATCTTTGTGAGTAGTTTTTATTATTCTTATTAAACGTTCCTTATGGTACTTCACTGTATGAGTCTCCTCTTTATTTGTGGGTATTTACGTTACCATGATATTGTGAGTGCCGAGGAGCGCTATATGTGATCAAGGGAGCCATAGGACATCTCTTATAGAAATACATGCTGGAAGTTTATCTATTGGCAAGATTACCTATATCACTGTGAGAAGAGGGTTGGTTACCTCACATCCCAGGTCGGGGATTAAACCACCGCTCTGATTACATCAGGTTCTGGCAAGCCTTTGAACATTTGGTGGTGGATACACATTGCTTACCAGTGCACCTGGGTGTTTGCGATACTAGTTAACTGTGAACATTCCTGCCACTATCCTATATTGTACAAGATGGACTCATTGCCTCCATATTAATGACATTATTGTTATATTGTTTATTCTTATTCGCATTGCCTTATCCAGCGCAGCCATAATTTACATCAGGTCATGATATGTCTTGTCAAGCATGTGGTGCCCAAGCGGCTGCTGTTCTGGTCATGCTTGATCCACTTCAGACATAGATTAGAAACAGCAATGGTGCAATCTACTGCACAAGTGTTGAAAAAATCCCACACCATTGAACTTTTGGAAGTCAGCGGGGAGTCAGCAGCGCCCTGCAACTGTGGAGCTCTGTGGTGTGATGCAATAGGGTGGCTGCCCTTAAGCTGATCCCTGGAGGACATCATGCCTCATTGGTGTTGTTCCTCCTCACTTTCCTCCTCTCTTCTCTCAGGCAACCAAGTATAGTCAGTGTCTTCATCATCCCCTCCCTCCTCGTCACTGGAGCAAACTTGGCAGTAAGCTGCAGCTGGGGGAACATGACTGCTTCTTGTCTTTCTGTGGCACCCCCTCTCTCTAGGCTCATGTTACTCCCTTCCTCAATCTAGGAACCAACATCGGAGCCTTCAAATTGATGCGCATCCTCCATAAGCATGTAATCGACTAATAATTCTGGTGACTCCTCTGTGCATGATGGTGGGGCTACGGTAGGAGTAACTGTGGACAAGGATCTGGTGGAATAGGCCACTTTGGCAGCAATGTTGGAAGACAAACTAGTATGAGCCTGGGTGACAGAGGGTGAGGAGGATGAGCATGGCTTAGTTATCCACTCTACCAACTCTTTTGCATGTTGTGGCTCAATAACAAGGCGAGCAGCAGAAAAAAAGGACAAGCGTGACCCGCTGCAGAGGATGCACCATGTCCGCAACCACCACTTTTCACTGTAGACACAGAAGCTGCTTGCCCTCTTTTAGTGGCCTGGGAGTGTCTGCCTCTCCTTGGTGGCCTTCCAGACATGATAGGGATTTTTTTGAACACCGCACTACACTGTATTATATACTGTACACCACTGAATGCACTATATATATATATATATATATATATATATATATATATATATATATATTATACTGTATATATATATATATATATATATATATATTCTTACGCTGCCAAAATAACTCAACACACAGCCATTAATATCTAAACCGCTGGCAACAAAAGTGAGTACACCCCTAAGAGAAAATTTCCAAATTAGGCCCAATTAAACATTTTCCCTCCCTGGTGTCATTTGACTCGTTAGTGTTTCAAGGTCTCAGGTGTGAATGGAGAGCAGGTGTGTTAAATTTGGTGTTATCGCTCTCACTCTCTCATACTGA
>BLSH010549496.1:536784-553177 GCA_018402905.1 Glandirana rugosa
TTTTAGTAGGGGATCAAGATTTCCCTCTCGAAGGTCGACAACGACATTCACTGTCTAATAACAAGTTTTTAGTAACGGATGAGGATATCCCGGTCCTGGGTCGACAACGATATTCCCTGTCTAATAACCGATGTATCATGTAAACGTCCGTGTTACTCCTCTCGTAGTTTATTCCCTGCACCAGTACCACGACGACCACTACGACCACGACGACCACAACCAGCACAACCACTTCGAGGACAACCTTCCTTTCCTGCACCAGGTACACACGGTCGATGTGCGTGTGCACTTTGTGGAAGGAGCCCATCGGTTGTCTTGGAAGTGGGAGGCATTGTCAGCCACCCAATCTACTATCGCCTGTACTTGTTCTGGCCTCACCAATCTTTGAGCGGCATTCGGGCCTACCATATACCGGTGAAGGTTCTGTTGGCTACCCGAGGAAGGTGTTTCACGTGTGCGTGTAGCTGGCACACATGGACCACGTCCTTTCCTTCCAACAGGAGCTTCACCAACACGACCAACACCAGCAGCACCAGCATCACCAGCAGCACCATGACCACGTCCCTTATTTGATGCTCTCCTCATTGTGCCTGCAAATGTACTATGTAGCCAATAATCTGTCCCTTATAGCAACAGCTGGGTCCTGGCCCTATAGGAGTAGGCAATGATTTTTGAACAATAATCTGTCACTTACAGCAACAGCTGGAAGCTCTCCCTTTAGAACTAGGGGATGATTTTGGAACAATAATCTGTCACTTACAGCAACAGCTGGAACCTGGCCCTATAGGAGTAGGCAATGATTTTTGAACAATAATCTGTCACTTACAGCAATAGCTGGAACCTGGCCCTATAGGAGTAGGCAATGATTTTTGAACAATAATCTGTCACTTACAGCAGCAGCTGGAATCTCGCCCTATAGGAGTAGGTGATGATCTTTGAACAAAAATATGTCCCTTACAGCAACAGCTGGAACCTGGCCCTATAGAAGTATTCAATGGTTTTTGAACAATAATCGGTCCCTTACAGCAACAGCTGGAACCTGGCCCTATAGGAGTAGGCAATGATTTTTGAACAATAATCTGACCCTTACAGTAAACGCTGAAACCTGGCCCTATAGGAGTAGGCAATGATTTTTGAACAATAATCTGTCCCTCTAAGCAACAGCTGGAACCTGGCCCTATAGGAGTAGGCAATGATTTTTTAACAATAATCTGTCCCTTACAGCAACAGCTGGAACCTGGCCCTATAGGAGTAGGCAATGATTTTTGAACAATAATCTGTCCTTTACAGCAACAGCTGGAACCTGGCCCTATAGGAGTAAGCAATGATGTTTGAAAAATAATCTGTCACTTACAGCAACAGCTGGAACCTGGCCCTATAGGGGTAAGCAAAGATTTTTGAACAATAATCTGTCACTTACAGCAACAGCTGGAACCTCTCCCTTTAGAACTAGGAGGTGATTTTTGAACAATAATCTGTCACAGCAACAGCTGGAACCTCTCCCTTTAGAACTAGGAGATGATTTTTGAACAATAATCTGTCCCTTCACAGCAACAGCTGGAACCTGGCCCTATAGGAGTAGGCAATGATTTTTGAACAATAATCTGTCCCTTACAGCAACAGCTGGAACCTGGCCCTGTAGGAGTAGGCGACGATTTTTGAACAATAATCTGTCCCTTACAGCAACAGCTGGAACCTGGTCCTATAGGAGTAGGCGATGATTTTTGAACAATAATCTGTCCCTTACAGCAACAGCTGGAACCGGGCCCTATAGGAGTAAGCGTTGATTTTTGAACAATAATCTGTCCCTCTAAGCAACAGCTAGAGCCTGGCCCTATAGAACTAGGAGATGATTTTAGAACAATATAATCTGTCCCTCTAAGCAGAAGCCTCTATCTAGTGCAGTCAGATCATTCTGTAATGCAGGGTGAGATCTGCAATCTGTCGCTCAAAGCAGCAGTATGAGAAATCTCTAATTAGTCCAGAATCAGATTGTTGTGTAATGCAGGGTGAGATCTTAAATCTGTCCCTCAGAGCAGCAATAGTAGTAATCTCGAATTAGTCCAGAATCAGATCGTCCTATAATGCAGGATGAGATGTTAAAATATCTGCAATCTGTCCCTCACAACAACGTCGGCAGCTTCCTCTCCCTACACTAGTCAGAGTCTCAGAGCATGTGACATGCAGCACTGTGACTCCAGCTTATAAAGAGGCTGGGTCACATGATGCACTGGCCATTCACAGCGATGCCATTAGTAGGCATGGCTGTGATGGCTTCTAAGGGCAAACCAATGAAACGCTTGTTGATTGGCTGTCCTGCAGCTATACAACATGCTTGATTCAACTACCAGAACCCGAACCCGAACGTTTTTTGAAATGTCCGGGTTCGGGTCCGGGTCCAGGACACCCCAAAGTTCGGTACGGACCCAAACTTTACAGTTCGGGTTTGCTCAACACTAAATACTAGTACATTTATTCTAGTAGTATTCTATTAGTATACCATCCTGTCACTGTATAATGTATTATATGTTCTTTGTGGCAAGACTAAAAATGTACAACTGTTAATGTAGACCCGTGCCCGCTATAATTACAAATTACAGAATGGTGAATGTTCATTTAATTTTGAACACCTGTCAGATCATTTGCCATAATCATAGTTCATGGGGTCCAATCTGTTATGCACTTTAGCTCTCTGGCAATAGCAAATTGATGACTTTGGGTGGACTGCTGCACTCACTCTACTATCTTGTTCTCTGATATATACACAGTATCTCACAAAAGGGAGTACACCCCTCACATTTTTGTAAATATTTTATTATATCTTTTCATGTGACAACACTGAAGAAATTACACAGCTTGTATAACAGTGTAAATGTGCTGCCCCTTCAAAGTAACTCAACACACAGCCATTAATGTCTAAACCGCTGTCAACAAAAGTGAGTACACCCGTAAGTGAAAATGTCCAAATTGGGCCCAAATTGTCAATATTTTGTGTGGCCATCTTTATTTTCTAGCACTACCTTAACCCTCTTGGGCATTGAGTTCACCAGAGCTTCACAGGTTGCCAATGGAGTCCTCTTTCACTCCTCCATGATGACATAATGGAGCTGTTGAATTTTAGAGATCTTGCGCACTCCACCTTCCTTTTAAGGATACCACACAGATGGAAAAGGATTAAAGGAACAACTCCTTCAAAAATAGACAGGACTTTGCAGGCACACCACAGGCACTTGGTATCATAAAAAATATATCTTTATTACAGCAAATTTATCACATACATGACATATACTAACATATACATAAAAACACCCTAAACTGAGCAGAAAAGCACCACCCGTATAACCAGCAATTAGGAGGTAGAGTTCTGTACATACAGTATGCAGAGTAGGCTAAAAGTACCACCTTTGATTAGCAAATATTGGGAATTCTATGAATATCCTCCACGCTGGTGTGTCGACGTGTTTCGCTACGCAGAGCTTCCTCAGGACATGTATGGGGTGGATGCTGTCTGGCTCTAACGTTAGGAAAACACTAAACACACATCACTTAGACATCACACTACAGCCAGCACTTGCCAGGTTTGATTTCAAGTAGACAAACAAAACACAAAGAATTCCAAGCTCAACTTACCGACCAGTCTGATGCCAAACAAATTCACCTGTCTAACAGTAGCGTTTAAAAGGCAGGGGATTGGTTACACACATTTGCAAGTGCATGCGTAAGCTGCAGGCCTCGTCAAGGCTCCCTGTATACTGCAGACCTAACTCTATATATGAGAGGCTTCACAATGGAAGCACATGCAATTTAATGGATAGATGGAGGACAGGTGACTGGAGGAGCCCATCCCCCCTTAAAGGTACAGGACCAGACACCCAGCCGTGGCCTAATGGCTGGTGTGCACCTGGTGTGCGCCCAAAGTTACAATACAAAACAAGGTCACTGTCCACCACCTATAACTGGCCACTACAGCAAGGAGCCATGGAGGGGCATCCACAAACAAAACACAAAGAATTCCAAGCTCAACTTACCGACCAGTCTGTCGCCAAACAAATTCACCTGTCTAACAGTAGCGTTTAAAAGGCAGGGGATTCAAGTAGACAAAGATATAGTTGTATTATCAGAACAAGTCAAAAAGGTAGGGTGGGACCCTGGTGAGATCCTGCAATAGAGTTCAAGCAGGACACAAATTGAAGCCCAGGTAATATGGAATCTCTGTATCCAAAGTATCCCAGTAAACCGAGAGTGGGTGCACTGGCCAGGGTCGGTGGGGTTGGGGTGTCTGTAACACCCCAAACAGACGGTATATATCAAACAGGACCAACAGTGGTGTCTCAAATCACCACGGGTAACTATATCAAAAGGCCACACTGTGTCCCAAAATAGACCACTGCACTGAATCCTGGATAAGTGTGTGTAAATTTAAGCAGCCCTAATCCACAATAATTTTGCAGCTGGTGGGGATGCATGCTGAGATACCGATTACAGCCACACATATGTTCCTGTCCTGGAATACCTATCCAGGATTCAGTGCAGTGGTCTATTTTGGGACCCAGTGTGGCCTTTTAAAATAGTTACCCGTGGTAATTTGAGATACCACTTTTGGTTCTGTTTGATATATACCATCTGTTTGGGGTGTTACAGACACCCCCAACCCCACCGGCCCAGGCCAGTGCACCCACTCTTAGATTCTAAGCTCACAGGAGCAGGGCCCTCTAGCCCTCTCGTTTTGAATTGTACTGTTGCTGTAATGTCTATCTTTATATTGTTAAGGGCTGCGCAAATTGTTGGCACTATTTAAATCCTGTATAATAATAATAATAATAATAATATGACACTGGGAGGGAAAATGGCTAATTGGGCCCAATTTGGACATTTTCACTTAGGGGTGTACTCACTTTTATTGCCAGCAGTTTAGACATGAATGGTTGTGTGTTGAGTTGTTTTGAGGGCACGGCAAATTTACAATTTTGTTATACAAGCTGTACACTCACTACTTTACATTGTAGCAAAGTTTTATTTCTTCGGCGTTGTCCCATGAAAAGATATAATAATATATTTACAAAAATGTGAGGGGTGTACTCACTTTCGTGAGATACTGTGTATATATATATATATATATATGTATATATATATATATATATATATATATATATATATATATATATATATATGGCTTCACATTTACGCAAACACCTAGCTCTGTGTCATGCTGAATCACTGTGGTCAGTCCGAGCAGAGGGGAGAAAAAGTCTCTATTTTTCATCACAAACTCTTTAATGTCCTGTTGTTGCACCACAGACAAGGATTTCATTAGGGGGACGTCAGGTGTCATTGGTACTCTGTCTTTTTGAGGAGTTGGTAAGGCCAACAAAGTTTCTCTGTCCTACCACGGTTTTAAGAGGTTAACATGATAGATTTGTTCTGGCTTACTTTTCCCCGGCTGGTAAACTTTGTAGTTTACTTCTCCTACTCTTTCCCTAATCTCAAAGGGACCCTGCCACTTTGTGAGGAATTTACTTTCAACAGTGGGGACCAGCACCAGTACTCTATTCCCAGGGTTGAAGATTCGTGTTTTGGCACCCCGAATATAAACCTTTCTCTGAGCCTCCTGGGCTCCTTCCATATGTTCCTCATACCATGGGCAGGACAGCTGCAATTCAATCCTACATCAATGAGATATGCTCAATGATGCTTCTGTGAGGCGTGGGCTCTTCCAGGACAGCGGGTCGCATAGTCCAGGATTACTAGGATGTGCTGGTGTCCTTGGGCAAATTTTACTACTGGTCCCACGAGATGCCATGCCAATTCTTTCAAATGGCACTTCAATTATGGCTAGTGAAAAAGGGGACTACAAAAATGGGGCGATGGTGCCGACATTTGACACTCAGGGCATGATTCACAGTATTCTCTGACATCTGCATACAAGCCAGGCCAGAAGAACCTCTGGTTAATTCTCTCCCTAGTCTTCTCCATACCCAGATGTCCCCCATTATATGAGTATGGGCCAAGTCTAGCACCATCATGTGAAAGGTTTGGGAACCACTAGCTGTTCTACCTCGTCCTCCCTGCGTTTTACCACCTGATACAGCAAACTTTTTTTAAGAGTCATGTGGGGAAAAGACACCACCCAATTGGGCTCAACAGGTTCCTCATCCACTCCTTTAATGTTTTCTCTGGCTTTAGTGAGTGTGACATCTTGTAGTTTTTCAGTACAAAAATCCTCTCTCCTGTCCTCTAAGTCGGGGGTCACATTCTGTCCACTCTCACTATTAGAGTCAGAGATGTTCTCTGGTTCGGTAACCTTGAGCTGGGAGCTATCTTCCAGTTCCTCTGGCTCCTCAGCCATTACAAGACAAGGAAGAGGGTCTCCTCCTTCCTCGGTCCTGCCAACAGTCTCCCCTTCCATTTGGCAAAAAGGGTCTGGTGAGAGTTCCCCTGCTTTCCCAGCAAGGGGAGCTCTATCATCCAGATTCCCTGTGCCATCCCATAACCTCCAAAAATGGAGAAACTCTCTCCCCACTAGAGCTTCGTGAAGCAGTGAAGATACTACCCCCACTGAATGCGTCACACTGCCCCAAAGGGTGTCAACCTCAACCACCGCAGTCTGGTAGCTTTTAGTGTCCCGTGGATGCAAAGGACCCCAGTAGTGCTTGGGTGTAGTTCTTCAGGACTTATACACTCACTTTTGACTAAGGTCACAAAACTACCAGAATCAAGTAGTGCATTGACTGGTTTTCCATCAATAGAAATCACACACATTTGCTTTTCCATGTGACCCTGACATGATGCGACCCGTGCAAAAAGAGAAAGGTGTCTATTAATATACATATAATCACATTGAATGGGTTCATGAATCAAGGGACAGTTGGCAGCAATATGTCCCAATGACTGGCATAAATAGCACTGTATGTGATCTATACCCAGTCCTCTCATGGGCTTTAAAGACCTTCCTGGCTTCTTTGGCCAATCTCCAGGTCTAGGGTCCACAGTCTCATTAGTCATTACAGGAGTCTTATTAATCTTCCCGATGCCCTTGAGCACTGGAACAGTCTTACCAGATCCGATGGAGGCCCTTTCACCCCTCGGCACACCAGAGTGGGGCGCAGACTGGTCCAGCAAATCCTCTGCCACCGTGTATCTCTCCATGAGGTCCATGAGTTGGCCAGCCATTTTGGGGTCCCCATGACTGACCCATTTCCTCAAAGCAGTAGGGAGCGCACGTAGATAGCGGTCCATGACCATGCACTCCTCAATCTGAGGACCTGGCAAAGTCTCCGGCTGTAGCCACTTCCTGGTCAGGTGGACCAGGTTGAACATCTGCGAGAGGGGTGGCTTGTCTGTACAGTAGACGCACTGATGCACCCGTTGAACCCGGACAGCCATGGTGATACCCTGGCATCACGAAATGCGTCGAGCCAACAGATGTCGTGTTTAATCAATGTCATGTGCAATTTATTCTACCAATTTACTTCGGATTATGCATTTATCCTATAATTATTTTCTGGTTTATGGACTGCCTATGTAAACCTTCTTTATATATTTTATATTCAATCTATTCAATTATTCAACCCTTCTTTAATGTTAGGGATTAGAATAATTGAAACCATGCAGGTATTTTTCTCTTTTTGCATATATTTTATATGAATTTTTGATTTTGAATTATTCTAAATAAAGAATATCTATTCTATTATATTTGACCCACCGTGCGCTTCATATAAAGTCCCGCCTCCTTGTTTGTTTGTATATACTAAACAGGGATGGAAGCAAATGATTAGGTCATTGCTTCACTCAAAGTCACGCCCCTCCTTTTTTACTTAAATGATTAGGGATGGATGTGCTGGGGTATCTTTTATAACATTACATGTTATGTCCCTCTCGTTTTTTTATCCTTTGCTGCAGTCAATGTCAGTAAGCTAGGTGCCTTCTATACTTTTTATACTTTTTCTTTTTCATTTTATGATATAATACTAAATTTAATTGGGTTCTGTGCATGGTGGTGATGTGGCACTGGACCTTGGGTCCCTCTGTGTGGTTCCATTTGGTCCGGGAGCTGCAATGCGCACTGCGGCCCTCCTCCCCCGCCCTTTTCCTTGGCGGGGGTGGGTGCCCACGCACTGCACGTTGACATCACTCTTTCTCTTGCCAGGATTGCGGCATCGCATCATGCGGCAGCCCTGTGCCGGCACTGCTTTCCAGCTACAAGCACACGGGGACTGAATTGGCGCCAATGACCTGACGACCTCCGCATTGGTGTTGGCGACGTCCATCCTGTCTCAGCTCGCATGCGTGCTGTTGATGGATTCTGTTGCGGCAGTGCACTTAAGGGTGCTCTCCCTGGTGGCCAGGGATCAGTCTATTATTGCTTCACAAGACGCCAGACATGTCTACTGCTCTCCATTTTGGTTGGTAGGTACTTTCCCCTGCCCCATTGGATTCCTTTACTCTTTTCCTTTCCTTTCTTTCACATGAATTGGTCTCACTCATCACCTACTCCTTTCCTCCCCATACACTATATCTATCCCCTTCTGGGGGACTGTTCACTCTGGTTCACTCTTCACCTTTACTGATGCTTGCCCATCGGGGGGCTGTCCTGTGTGCGATCTGGTGTGAGGCACTACATCTCAGCTCCCGGACTGGATGGTCCCTACCCAGGGTGCCCCCAGCCCCTAATGTCATGTGATCCCAGCAATGAATCTTGTAAGTAGTGCATGGGGCACACTTTGTTGTTTCCCTTTTGATAATTTAATTTACTATGAATTCTTAAGATCTATAACTGTAATATTTCATTGCAGAGACGCACTGCACGCTTGCTCCTGATGAGTGACACCAAGTCACGAAACACGTTGAGCCAACAGATGTCGTGTTTGATTCATGTCATGTGCAATTTATTCTACCAATCTACTGCAGATTATGCATTTATCCTATAATTCTTTTCTGGTTTATGGACTGCCTATGTAAACCTTCTTTAACCACCTCCCACCCGGCCATTGTATATACGGCCGGGTGGGAGCTTCCCCGTTCTGACAGGACGTGTATTTAGGTCCTACAGAACGGGTGCTCGCAGCACGGCCATGCGGCGTGCTGCGGTTCGATCCTGTGATCATTATGATCACAGGATCCAGCCGAGCAGAGATCGGGATATGAACGCAGTGATTGGCCCTCCCGATCATGTGACGGCTGTGTCCAATCACAGCCGTCACATTGTAAACAGAGACGAACGTCTCTGTGACAGTTCTCCCCCCGCCGAGCTCAGTGAGAGCTCAGTGCGGGGGGGGGGAGGGGGGAAGGGGGGAAGCTGCAGCTATGTGACAGCTCTCTGCATGATGATGATTTCATGCAGAGAGCTCTCACAGATCGCCCCCCACACAGTGCACCAAGCACCGCTGATACCCCTGTCCCCATACACATCAGTGTCCCCATAAAACAGTCCCCAAAACATCTGTATGTCCCCCATCACATCTGTCACAGTCCCCAAAACATCTGTCTGCCCCCATCACATCTGTCACCATACGCAAAACATCTGTTTGTCCCCGTCACATCTGTCACAGTCCCCAAAACATCTGTCTGTACGCCAACACCAAATAAACCCCGATTTGGGTTATTTTTACCAAAGAAATTTTTGGTCAAAATTTATGAAGAGAAATTATTTATTTGCAAAATTTTATAACAGAAACAAAGAAAAATGCATTGTTTTGAACATTTTCAGTCTTTTTTAATTTATAGCGCAAAAAATAAAAACTCAGAGGTGATTAAATACCACCAAAATAAAGCTCTATTTGTGTGAAAAAAATGATAAAAATTTCATATGGGTACAGTGTTGCATGACCGCGCAATTGTCATTCAAACTGCAACAGCGCTGAAAGCTGAAAATTGGTCCAGGAGGGAAGGGGGTTTAAGTGCCCAGTATTGAAGTGGTTAAATATGTTATATTCAATCTATTAAATTGTTCAACTCTTCTTTAATGTTAGGGATTGGAATAATTTAAACCATGCAGGTATTTTTCTCTTTTTGTATATATTTTATATGAAATTTTGATTATGAATTGTTCTAAATAAAAAAATATATCCTATTATCTTTGACCCACCGTGCACTTCATATAAAGTCCCGCCTCCTTGTTTGTTTGTATATACTAAACAGGGATGGAAGCAAATGATTAGGTCATTGCTTCACTCAAAGTCCCGCCCCCCCTTTTTTACTTTTTGTTTCAGTCATAAAGCAAACTTCAGTTCAAGCTCTCTCAGGTTTGATGGATCCTGAGTCCCAGGCCAGAGTAATCATCTGATCCAGACCTGCTTCCTTTATACCACCTGTTGGTGGGCACAAATGGACCACAAAATCTGGGCCGGAACCGACCCTGCCAAGGTGGCTGGTAAAACCTGGACCTGATTCCACCTAGTTTCCTGCAAGTGAACGCATGCAAGGTGAAACATAACGTCCATCGATCACCTCGCCTTTGATAACGGCTCAATATATATATAGCTGAATTTAGCTGAAGCTGACATTGCTCCAAAAAAGTCAATTATTTAGGACTGAAATATAACAAACAGCTATAGCCTAACTCCTATACAGATATAAATTTTGATGAATAACCTTTTTAGTAATACCTCAACATACAGTTTAGTGTAATAGTTTCTGACAGATCAATGCCTGCAAAATTGGAGTAGATCAATTTTAGAGTTGCATGATGATTGAGATCCCAAACCCAAGCTGTTCTCAGTTGAACGGAACAGCTAAATGGCCAGATTTGGCTAGTTTACCTGCCTGTTAAAACCTCCACCCTGCAGCTGAAATTCATTTTCAGATTGTTTCAAATTGTAAACATGAACAAGTGGACATTCATCCCTGGTGACGTCATTAACCAAATATGGTCATGACCATATTTGGTCAATGATACCAGCCAGCATCACCTACCAGTTTGTTGGCTTTCATCAATAGGCCAGAGAGCTGTCACTTAGGAATGGGAGTGCAGTGAGGGAGGATGGACATGGCCTGTCAGGGTGTGTAAGCAGTTCATTGGGGCATTGGCCATAGTGCTTGACGTTGGGTCTAGATCTCTGGGTAGCATTGGCATTGGTTTTACAATGCTCCCCATTTCTCACAATGTTTTTTTTTTTTTTGCATTGGTACATGTCCCCAATAGCAGTGCCATGCTCTATTTTACCAAAAGCTTGGCCTTGAAAAAAAAAATTAAATATTTAACTCCTGTAGACTTAAATAGAGTGTGGGTGCTATGTTAAGCATTTACGTATTTCAGGTTGTGTTTGAAAACTTTCCTGTAAACCAAACCCAGGCCAGTTCACTCATCACTCATGACAAGCTTGCTTTAAAGCTGCCATCAAACAGCTAAATACTCAGTTGAAATGCATAAATATGAATGGTCTCCTTTTCCATAATGTTTGTAAATCTGTTCAGCCACTCTTATTATCTGGGTATACTTGTCAGACAGTATGGTTTGCAGATGACCTCCCTTTTCATCTTTTCAGTTAAACAATACAGTGTGATTACCAACCCACCTCAGCCTGTGATAAGACAGTGGAAACGCTTATTTGCACTATCCCAGCACTAAGCTTTACTATTGAGTATCCAACAGATGCTGAGCATGTACAATGCGTATGTGCAGTTGGAAGTGGCACAAAACAATTTTGCTAGCAAAATAGAAAGAAAAGTTTTTTTTGACAGAAGAGAAACACAAAGTCACTTTTACCAAAAACTATACATGCTAGTCTTATTTAAAAATATATAGTTAATTATCAATAGATCCTTGGAATAAAGTGTGTTTTTTATTTGCCCAAAGCTTTGGAATGTATTATTGGTTAAAATATAATATTAATGAAAAATTAAGTTTTACTGTAGAATTAGAACCATTGGTGAAGGGAAACCTAAAACTTGTAAATAATTTACATACATTGGACTATATAAACAAAATAAATATAAAGGATTTATGTTAACCACTGGAAATAAACTCATAAGATTACATCATGCTGGTACTTAATCCCTTACAGACTTACACAATTTTCCCAGGATGCCTTCTCTTTGTGTTGGTGGGGATGTGGTCAAGTTGGCACCATCTTCCACATTTTTGGGTCTGAAAAAGCTTGACTAGTTTCCGAAACAAGACTAGTTTCTGTAAGAATACGGACTAAACCTGACCCAGCACTAGATCTTTTAAATTTACTGTAGGTATTGAGAGGTCCCTAAGCAGTATCATATGTAACTATATAATAATAGTCCATATGCTTCTGGCAGCCAAAGCGCTTCTTTTTATTATGATTAGGAATGGGTGAACGGTTCAGCCCGAGCTCGGGCTGAGCATTGGGTGTTTGCCCCGTTCGATGAACACCCGAATTATCGGGTGTTTGATTGTTTGTTCAGCCTGCCGAATGACCACAATGCACTGCACCACCACACAGTGCATTGGAATCCCTGATTGGCTAAAGAAATTAAAGCTATGTCCAATCAGGGCACAGAGCATTGTCAGAGCCATGATTGGACACTATTATGATGATTCTATCCAATCATGGCCCATTGCTCTTAGTCCTGCCCCACACTATAAAAGTATTCTTTCAGTAGCAGCAATTTGTAGTGTAACATCCGTGTGGATAGAGATAGAACCGGGCTCTGTCCAGTGCTACTAGACAGTGTGCTGTAGTGTACTATTCTCATTCTATTGTCAGTGTAGAATATAAATTTAATGTGAATCTAGTGATAGTTCAGTCAGTGTGAGTGTAATGACCATTCATTTTTACATTAGTGTAAAGTGTCAGTTTATTTTGTCAGGGCAGATTTACTACAGTATAGTTAGTTAGTAGAGTTGAGCGGACACCTGGATGTTCGGGTTCGTCTGGTTCGGCTGAACTTCGCAAAAAAGTTCGAGTTTGGCACCGAACTTGACCCGAACTTGACCCCGGACCGGAAGTCAATGGTGACCTGAACTTTTGGGCACAAAAATGGCTGTAAAAACTCCTGGAAAGGGCTAGAGGGCTGCAAAAGGAAGCAAAATGGGGGCAAGAGTAGGACAAGTGCACTGCAAACAAATGTGGATAGGGAAATAACTTAAAATCACATAAAAAAATAAAAATTGGAGGAGGAGGTGGATGTAGAGTAGGAGCCTGGAGGTTGAGGAGGAGGTGAGCGTGGAAGTGTAGGTGGAAGTGGCGGTGGAGGAGGAGGAGGTAGCCAACATTGTTTTTTGTTTGTTTTTTTTTTTTTCTAATTGAGGTAGTACCCAAAATATTCAGACATATTCAAAAAAAAAAAAAGTATACCAATGGCTGTGTGAGTCTTGTGGGATCCATGCCTGGTTCATTTTAATAAACGTTAGCATGTCCACGTTGGCTGTCAACAGGCTGCTGCGCTTGTCTGTGATAACGCCCCCTGCCATGCTAAACACACGTTCAGACAATATACTGGCTGCAGGGCAGGCCAGCACCTCCAAGGCATAAAGGGCAAGCTCAGGCCATGTGCCCAATTTGGAGACCCAGAAATTGAATGGGGCAGACCCATCAGTCAGTACGTATAGGCGTGTGCACACATACTGTTCCACCATGTTGCTGAAATGCTGCCTCCTGCTAAGACCTTGCCTATCAGCTGGTGGTGCTGTTTGTTGTGGCATGCTGCTGACAAAGCTTTTCCACATTTCGGCCATGCTAACCCTGCCTTCTGAGGTGCTGGCGGTGCCACAGCTACATTGGTGACCTCTTCCTCCTCCTCTGCCTTAGCCTTGTGCTTCCACTGAGCCCCCGGTGTCATTTGGGAATGCCCTCAGCAGCGCGTCTACCAGCGTGTGCTTGTAGTCGCTCCAGTGAGGGAATTAAGGACGGCACATTGTCCTTGTAACAGGGATCCAGCAGGGTGGCCATCCAGTAATCAGCACAAGTTAAAATGTGGGCAACTCGGCTGTTGAGCAGGCACTGCAGCATGTAGTCACTGATGTGTGCCAGGCTTCCCAGAGGCAAAGACAAGCTGTCCTCTGTGGGAGGTGTATCATCTGTGTCCTCCGTATCCCCACAGCCACGCTACAGTGATGGCCACGAGCTGTGTTGGGTGCCACCTTGCTGTGAACACTGTTCCTCCTCCTCATCATCATCCTCGTCCTCCTCATTCTCCAGAACTGTGCCCTGGCTTGAAATTTTTTTTACCTGGCCTATGCTGGTGCAGGAGCCACTTGTGAATGACTGGCCTGATAACCGTGAAAATGACCCCTCTTCTTCCTCCCCCTGTGCCACATCCTCTTCCATCATCGCCCAAAGTGTTTTTTCAAGGAGACATAGAAGTGGGATAGTAACGCTGAGAACAGCGTCATCGGCACTGGCCATGTTGGTGGAGTACACCTCAATATGGTACAGAGGTCTCGCATGGAGGCCCATGCGTTGGTGGTGAAGTGGTGCTGTTCCGCAGAGCGACTGACCCGTGCGTGCTGCAGCTGAAACTCCACTATTGCCTGCTGCTGCTCGCACAGTCTCTCCAGCATGTGCAAGGTGGAGTTCCACCTTGTGGGCATGTCGCATAGAAGGCGGTGAGCGGGAAGGCCGAAGGCAGCGCAGACAGGCGAGCAGCAGCAGGGTGAGAACGCCAACAGCGTGCACAGATGGCCCGCCCTTTCTGCAGCAGCTCTGACATATCCGGGTAGTATTTTAGAAATTTTGCACCACCAAATTCAGCACATGCGCCAGGCAAGAGATGTGCATCAAACCGGCTAGGCCCAGAGCTGCCACAGGTGACTTTGCGCAGTGCACACTTGATCTTGTCCCCGACTTGTTTGTGCAGGGAAGGGATGGCTCGCCTGGAAAAGTAGTGGCGGCTGGGAACCACATACTGTGGGACAGACACTGCCATCAGGTTTTTAAAACTGTCCGTGTCCACCAGAGGGAATGACAGCATTTCAAAGGCCACGAGTTTTGAAATGCTGGCATTTAGGGCCAGAGATCGAGGGTGGGTAGGGGGGTACTTCCTTTTTCTCTCCAGTGTTTGGAAGATAAAGAGCTGTAAGCTACCATGGGACCGTGTGGAAATGCTTGGGGACGGTGGAGGACATGGTGGCGTTGCTGTCACATGCTCTGTTTGCTGGGTGGCAGGTGACACTGGCACTGTAAAGGTGGAGGAAGAGGCCGAGGCAGCAGCAGAAGAGGAAGCAGGAGGAGCCCGAGACCTTTCTTGGATTTTGAGGTGCTTATTCCACTGCAGCTCGTGCTTTGCATGTAGATGCCTGGTCATGCAGGTTGTGCTCAGGTTTAGAACATTTATGCCTCGCTTCAGGCTCTGATTGCACAGCGTGCAAAGCACTCGTGTCTTGTAGTCAGCACATTGTCTGAAGAACTGCAATGCCAGGGAACTCCTTTAAGCTGCCTTTGGTGTGCTAGGTCCCTGGGTGTGGTGGGTAGTAGCAGGTCTACTGTCTAGGGGATGCTCGCTCCACTTTTGCAACCTGCTTCCTCTTTTGCTGTGCTGGTGCCTCTGTGCGACCACCACCTCTTTCTCCAAACTGCACACGTCGCTCGCATGACCTTCATTCCATGTGGGGTCTAGGACCTCATCATCCTCCTCCACATCATCTTCCACCCACCCTTCACCACTGCCCTCCTTGTCAGTCTGCACACTGAGGAAAGCCGCAGCAGTTGGCACCTGTGTTTCGTCATCATCAGAAACGTGCTGCGGTGGTGTTCCCATGTCCTCATCCTGAAACAGAAGTGGTTGGGCATCGGTGCACTCAATGTCTTCCACTTCTGGGGCAGCGCTATGTGGATGGCCCACGGAAAGCACACCAGGAGAGTCATCAAAAAGCATAAGAGACTGCTGCATGACTTGGGGCTCAGACTGCTTGTCTGATTTACAAGGGGCTGATGTGAAAGACAGATGGCCATGGGGTTCAGGTGCCAACTCCGAGTTTTCATCAAGGAACCGGGTGGGAGACAATGTGAAGGAACTGGAGGCATTGTCAGCCACCCATCTACTTTCGCCTATACTTGTTCTGGCCTCACCATTCATTGAGCGGCATTCGGGCCCACCATATAACGTTGAAGGTTCTGTCAGCTACTCGCACCTGAGGAAGGTGTTTCACTTGTGCGTGTAGCTGGCACAAATGGACCATGTCCTCTCCTTGCAACAGGAACTTCACAAACACCACCAACACCAGCAGCACCACGACCACAACCACGTCCCTTATTTGACGCTCTCCTCATTCTGGACGCAAATGTAGTAAGTATCACTATTTATTAATAATAATAAAAAAAGAATAATAAATTATTATTCTTTTTTTTTTTAATCCAGCAATGTAGATGCACTTTTTATTTTTGTGCAAGAAATGCACCGCTGGCCGCAAATGCAGTAATTAGAATGTTGTTTTTTTTTAAACCAGCAATGTAGACGCACTTTTTATTTTTGTGCAAGAAATACA
>BLSH010549496.1:563277-575203 GCA_018402905.1 Glandirana rugosa
CGTGAAATTGGTGAACGGCTGGCACATAGCATCTATGTGCAGCCGTTCACCGTGAGTAACAACACCCTCCTGCAATATATTGCAGGAGGGTGTTAGCGCGAGGGCACGCGCGCGATCACGCGCGTGTGCCCTCGGAGACACGAGCGGCCCAAGGGCCCTGGGCCGTCAAATGGCTAGTTCCATTTCCCGGTAACCGTCGCCGGGAAATGGTGCACTAGTGCGGCAGGTTACTGCCGCACTAGTGTTACATTTGTGACGTCCCAGTAGATCTCACAGTCGAGAGAGTAGAGGAGTGTCGCTAGGTCAAACACTCCTCTTCTCTCTCTAGCTACGGGACGTCACTTATATTCTATATAACGTCCTCCCACAACAATGAGTGCCACTTGCCGACGTGTATCTACGATACACGGTCGGCAAGTGGTTAAAGTGCGTCCACATACACATTTCCACATCTTTATTACATCTTGTTAATACGCACCCCCCATCATGTCTGGGAGGACAACAAGGAGAGGCAGATGTTCCCATGGCACTGTGAGGGGACCAGCAGTGTATGTGTCCACAGGCAAAGGTGGATGTGGACAGTCCTCAGGCAGGGCATCATTTCCTCTGTTTAGTGATGTTGCCTGTACTATTCAGCCACAACATGCAGAGGAGATGGTGGACTGGCTTACTAAACCATCCTCATCCTCCTCATCCTCTGTCACCCAAGCAGAAACTAGTGTGCAGTCCACTGTAGCTTCCAGAGTGGCTAAACCTGCCTCCTTGTCCACAGCTAGTTATTTGAACTCAGCGTCAGCCACTTGCTCCTTGACAATGCACAGCCAATACTTGATTTAGATGTTGGTTCTGAGGTTGAGGAAGGCAGGAACATGAGCCTACAGAGAGGGGAGAACACTGGTTCACAGACTGGCAGTCATGTTCCCCCAGCCACAGCATATTTCCAAGTTGTCTCCAATGGTAATGGGGATGGAGAAGATGAGGACTTGGGTGCCAGATAGAGCATATGAGGAAAGTGAGGGTGAGGCACAACTCCAATGAGGCAGCCATCATGGAAGGGTAGAGAGCAGCTACCCTATTCCATCACATTGTGGAGTTGTTATCTCCCGACCCACTTCCCACAGCTGTCTGGGCCTTTTTTAGCACATATGCAGCCAATTGCACTGTTGTAATTTTCAAAGGTTGTCTCAAGCAAATTAAGTGTGGCAAAAACACCAGCCATTTGGTACATGCTTGACAAGGCATTTAACCTCCCACCATTCAGCCCATTGGCAAGAGCACCTGAAAGCCACACAAAAGGGGCACAATTCTGTTCCTCCTCCTTACCTCAGTCTGCCCCCGCTCTACCTCATGATCTCTCAGCAACCTCCATTGACAGGGATGATGGTATAGCGCAGGGTGCCCCAGGTCCTTGCAGCACATTTGCCAGTAGTACACCACCAGCTGTAGACTATAGCCAGCAAATTGTATTGCCACATCTGCTGCAACAAGAAAATACACCCACTGCCTCCCACAAGGGAGGCTCAGGAGCCAATCAAAAGATCGCAGGAGGGCGCGCTCTAAGTCAGGCATATAATGTGAGCACAGAAGAATATGCCAAAGGCACATGGGGAGCCGGCAGGAACGCTGGAGAGCACTCATAGGAGTGACTACATGTTTCGGATTAACCCCTTCCTCAGGTCACGTGTTCAGGGTCCATCAGTGCTAGGGAAATAAATAATAACTCCAGGGGGTGGGACAAACAGCCATCCTTAGCTGTGGATGGCTGTTTGTCATTTGTCCCACCTCCCGGAGTTATTATTTATTTCCCTCTCATTGTTGGACCCTGAAAACATGACCCGAGGAAGTGGTTAACCCAAAACATGTAGTCACTCGTGTGTTCAGGCTCCAGCTTTCCTGCTGGCTCCCCTATGCCTTTGGCATATTCTTCTGTGCCCACATTACATGCCTGGCTTAGAGCACCCCCTCCTGTGATCCTCTGATTGGCTCCTGAAGCTCCCTTGTGGTGAGTCACATGTTTCCTGAGGTCTGCAACCCGAAACTAGAGCAAAGGGCAGCATCCCCACCCTACAGGCTTCTCTCAGCATCTGCCTTCTCCCTATGACCCGGCGGGCCAGCTCCCTGGCATCCATTGAGCATTATTTGTGTGTCTCCCTGCCGGGCTGCCAGCTCCAGCTGATTGAGGGTGATCTATGGCTGCCACACTCCTCCACAGTACTTCCATCTCTGTGCACCTACGCCTGGTTAAATGTACACTTCCCCTGTGCGGCACGTTCAGGACACATCCTGCCATCCACCTGTTCATCCACTCTCAGGATCACTGTGAGTGAGCTCAGACTGAGCATTTCTGTGTACATCCATCCCTTCATTTATGAGCTCTGTTTTTAATTATGTTGTATGTTCTATTTTTTATTTACTTTTTACTTTTAATTTTTCCTTGAATCTTTCATCAATTATTGGTTTACCTTTCAATAAACCGTCTGTTATTTAGTACACTGTTTTGAATCAATTTTTTGTCCATATACCCCTCCTCTGTACCAGCGCATCCACTGTGGTTTTATTTAATGAAGTAAAACTTCCTAGTGGTCCTTACATATATTAGAATGAAATAGCATATTGACCAAATCGTACACCCGGATCCACAGCCTTTAACTTTGGGGCATGTCCACCATATGTGCTTCTATTCACCCTGGTCTGAACAACCTCTACAAACTTATTTGTCATTGATACATGTCCCCCAAGACAGTACACATGCCCCCATAACCATTGTATGCACAATTACTTGCATATAAGCCTTCCAAATGGGCACTTTTGATTTTCCAGTTCCGTTTCCATAGATTTCAATAGGGTTCTTTATTCAGCTCAGAACATTCGCAATATTCAAAAGTTCTGGTGTGAACCAAACAGGGGGGTCGTTCAGCCCATCCCATTATGATTATGAAAAATCACTTGCTATTAGAGCTAAATCATTGCATAGATTTGAACAAGCATGGACATTTTAGTTGGCTGGATCCATTCTTAATGTAACTGATTTGTATTATATAACTTTTGTGAAATTACCTTTTCTCTGTTTACTCCTGTTTAAATTCTGTGTAGTCCATCTCTATGCAGGGCTATTGTATGTTGAGATCTTTTTAGGACCTTGCATCCTTTAGTTGATATCTGTACATTTGTACTTACCTAGGGGAATGTGCATTTGTTATACCTTGTAACTTTTATTATAAAATCAATACAAGCTTATTACTGAAAAAAATCTAAAGGATTTAGAACTATAAATGAAACATTTTTGCTTGGATCAGTGAAGCTACAATCAAGTCATGCACAAAGGAAATTCTTTATTTGTTTTAATTCCCCTTCATGTGATGGTGAATACAGCGTCAGCCCCACTAATATCGCATCTTTACATAAAAATGACAATGTTTAATAAATATGATTAGACACCAAACACCTCATTTAAAATATTTTATGTCATTGTTTTACTGAATACTATACCATTTCACTGCCACTTTTTACTACATTTCTCTTTGGTCTCTCAACTTGTGTGTTCATCATTGGAGTAATGCAACTGACAGGATTTTATATTAATCCTGACATAGCTAGTTGATATATACCAAAGTCCATGAGACTAATTTGTTCACAGATCATAGTCTGCCCCATAATTTATTTTTCATTTTCTGTGCCACCAGTGGAACATTGTTCATCCATCAACATTCACCAGGAAACCTCTATGGTTTTATTGCAAACACATAAACCAAGTTTATTGGTAAAGGAAAAAAGAAGACACATAAAATACCAATATCTAAGATAACCTTGCATACAATTACTTTAACTTTAATTACTCTAGCAATAAAATAGATCACATTTTGTCAAATATTGGGAACGCAGAAAATTTAAACCAACCTATCGATGAGACAATTATACATTACTGGCTGGAATTCCTTTTTGGGGATCCCAGTCAGACAGAGATGTCTGGATAACTATTTCAGTTTAGCTATATTTGTCTCATTGCATCTTTCACATGAACAGAACACACCAAGAATAGGAAATGAAAAGAGGCTAATTAGCCAACTCATTCAAAGGTTTGTGATTTATATAGGGCATTTTAGTGTGTCATTCATCTATTATGATTTTAAAGCAGAGCAATCCTCTATGTAGTGAGAGATATCTAAATTATGAACTGGGCTGTATCTGAGGAAGCTGGGTAACCAACAGAACTTGTTAGACATCAGTCTCTTTTCTCCCATTTGATCCAGGGTGGTGCTTTCCATATTTCTGTATGATGGGCGAAATTTTGCCTTTACATCTGGAATAAAGCTTTTATTTTTAGAATCTTTGCTTGAGAGTGGACTATCATGTATCTGCCTCTACTTTGGTCACCTACTCAGTTGTCTTCTAAGTGTGTGCGGTGACATCTAAGCCATGCATATAAGGTCATGGTGGACTCTGTAGAGGCCTGCATTTGACACCTGTGCATTGCCATTTTAAATCCACGCGGAGACTGGATGATGATGCTCCAACTATATGAGCCATGCATATAAAACACACACCTAAACTATGCATATAAGGTCTTGGTGGTTCCTGTAGAACTCTGCATGCAGATATCCATGTACGACTATTATAGTTTAAACCCCCCTGGTTAACTGTACTGGATGATGCAGCACCAACTACTTATATGTTGTCTCGGTAATCCTTGTTAAAGTGCAAGTGTGGACATTATATATGTATACTGTATATATATATATATATATATATATATATAAAAGCTGCATTCAGTGTAGACTATATCAACAGCTCATTCAGTGTATAGTATATAGGGTCAGTTGAGGCAGTGTAAGAATATATATGTACTGTATATAGTGTATATATAGTATCTCACAAAAGTGAGTACACCCCTCACATTTTTGTAAATATTTTATTATATCTTTTCATGTGAAAACACTGAAGAAATGACACTTTGCTACAATGTAAAGTAGTGAATGTACAGCTTGTATAACAGTGTAAATTTGCTGGCCCCTCAGAATAACTCAACACACAGCCATTAATGTCAAAACTGCTGGTAACAAAAGTGAGTACACCCCAAGTGAAAATGTCCAAATTGGGCCCACAGTGTCAATATTTTGTGTGGCCACCATTATTTTCCAGCACTGCCTTAACCCTCTTGGACATGGAGTTCACCAGAACTTCACAGGTTGCCACTGGAGTCCTCTTCCACTCCTCCATGACAACATCATGGAGCTGGTGGATGTTAGAGACCTTTCACTCCTCCACCTTCCATTTAAGGATGCCCCACAGATGCTCAATAGGGATTAGGTCTGGAGACATGCTTGGCCAGTCCATCCCCTTTACCCTCAGCTTCTTTAGCAAGGCAGTGGTTGTCTTGTAGCCATGTTTTGGGTTGTTATCATGTTGGAATACTGCCCTGCGGCCCAGTCTCCAAAGGGAAGGGATTGTGCTCTGCTTCAGTATGTCACAGTACATGTTGGCATTCATGGTTTTCTCAATGAACTGTAGCTTCCCAGTGCCGGCAGCACTCATGCAGCCCCAGACCATGACACTCCCAACACCATGCTTAACTGTAGGCAAGACACACTTGTCTTTGTACTTCTCACCTGGTTGCTGCCACACACGTTTGACACCACTTGAACCAAAAAAGTTTATCTTGGTCTCATCAGACCACAGGACATGGCTCCAGTAATCCATGTTCTTAGTCTGCTTGTCTTCAGCAGACTGTTTGCATTCTTTCTTGTGCATCATCTTTAGAAGAGGCTTCCTTCTGGAATGACAGCCATGCAGACCAATTTGATGCAGTGTGCGGCGTATGGTCTGAGCACTGACAGACTGACAGACTTGACAGACTTCAACCTCTGCAGCAACGTCCAACAGCTCCATGATGTCGTGATGTCATGGAGGAGTGGAAGAGGACTCCAGTGGCAGCCTGTGAAGCTCTGGTGAACTCTGTGCCCGAGAGGGTTAAGGCAGTGCTGGAAAATAATGGTGCCACACAAAATATTAACACTTTGGGCCCAATTCTGACATTTTGACTTAGGGCAACAATTCTCTTTTTCAGATCCTCAGAGAGTTCTTTGCCATTAGGTGCCATGTTGAACTTCCAGTGACCAGTATGAGAGAGTGATAACACCACATTTAACACACCTGCTCTCCATTCACACCTGAGACCTTGCAACCCTAACTAGTCACATGACACCGGGGAGGGAAAATGGCTAATTGGGCCCAATTTGGACATTTTTCACTTAGGGGAGTACTCACTTTTGTTGCCAGTGGTTTAGACACTAATGGCTGTGTGTTGAGTTATTCTGAGGGGCCAGCAAATTTACACTGTTATAAAAGCTGTACACTCACTACTTTTCATTGTCACAAAGTGTAATTTCTTCAGTGTTGTCATATGAAAAGATATAATAAAATATTTACAAAATGTGAGGGGTGTACTCACTTTTGTGAGATGCTGTGTATATATATATATATATATATATATATATATATATATATATATAATATGCTGCCTTCAGTGTAGACTATATATTCAGTTCATTCAGTGTATAGTATATAGTGTCAGTTCAGGCAGTGTAAGTATATATATGTACAGTATATAGTATCTCTATTTATATATATATAATTTGCTGCCTTCAGTGTAGACTATATATACAGCTCATTCAGTATATAGTATATAGAGTCTGTTCAGGCAGTGTAAGAATATATATGTACAGTATATATTATATATATGTATATATATATATATTAATTACGCTGCATCAGTGTAGACTATATGAACAGCTCATTCGATGTATAGTATATAGAGTCAGTTCAGGCAGTGTAAGAATATATATGTACAGTATATAGTGTATATATATATATATATATATATATATATATATATATATATATATATATATATATAATGCGCTGTCTTCAGTGTAGACTATATATAAAGCTCATTCAGTGTATAGTATATAGAGTCAGTACATACAGTGTAAGAAATAAGAATATATATATTCAGTATAGTTAGAGTGTTCTGCCACCACCAACACCTAAGTTCCAATTTTTCTGCACCTGTTTGCCTGGAGCAGGGCCTGTTCCTGCGCCCAATAAGACTAATTGTGAGGGGTTACAGTGTTCTGCCACCACCAACACTCAAGGCCCATTTTTTCTGCACCTGTTTGATTGGGTCATGTCATGCTCTTAAAGGAGACAATTTTTTTTTTGCAAGTGTCATTTTTTGTTTAATTGCATTTTAGTGTAAATATGAGATCTGAGGTCTTTTTAACCCCAGATCTCATGTTTAAGAGGTCCTGTCATGCTTTTTTTCTATTACAGGGAATGTTTACATTACTTGTAATAGGAATAAAAGTGACCCTTTTTTTTTAATGGACAGTGTAAAAATAACAAGTAAAATAAATAATAAAAAAAATAAAAAAATTGAAAGCGCCCCGTTCCGCCAAGCTTGCTCGCAGAAGTGAATGCATACGTAAGCCCGTCCCGCATATGAAAACTGTGTTCCAACCACACATGTGAGGCATCGCCATGATTAGAGTGAGAGCAATAATTCTAGTACTAGACCTTCTCTGTAACTCAAAACTGGTAGCCTGTAGAAATCTTTAAACTTTGCCGATTGAGATTTTTAAGTACCAAAGTTTGTCGCCATTCCATGAGCGGGCGCAATTTTGAAGCATGACATGTTGGGTATCAATTTACTTGGCGTAACATTATCTTTTACAATATAGGAAAAAATTGGGCTAACTTTACTGGTCTTATTTTTTAATTCACAAAAGTAATCTTTTTTCCCAAAAAATTGTGATTTTAAGGTCGCTGCGCAAATACAGTGTGACATAAAGTATTGCAATGAGCGCCATTTTATTCTCTAGGGTGTTAGAAAATAATATATAATGTTTTCTTTAAAAAAAATGGAATTTATGTTGTAATCAGTTGTAAAGAGGCTCTGTCCTTAAGTGGAGAGGAGAGCCCCATGCCAAAATGTTTTAAAAAATTGCGTTGGGGGCCCCCCACAGTTCGAACCAGGTCCTTTGGGTCTAGTATGGATTTTTAGGGGAACCCCATGCAAAAATGAAAAAAAAATTATGTGGAGGTCCCCCAAAATCCAAACCAGGCCCTTCAGGTCTGGTATGGATTTTAACCACTTCCCACCCAGCCTATTGACAAATCACGGCCGCGCGGGGGGGGTTCATTATCCTGACCGGACATCTATTGATGTCCTCAGGATAATCCACGTTTGTGCGCCCACGGGGGCACGCATCGCAGCGATCAGTGTTGCCGTGGGTCAGTCTGACCCACCGCATTATGAGGTAAAAGGTTTCCATCGGAAGCCTTTTACCATGTGATCAGCCATGACCAATCACGGCTGATCACAGTGTAAATAGGAAGAGCCGTTTATCGGCTTTTCCTCTGCTCAGGTCTTCAGACCTGAACAGTAGAGAGCCGATCGGCTGCTCTCCTGATGGGGGGGCTGCACTGAACGTTTATCAGTGAAGCCCCCCTCAGGATCCCCTCACTGGACCACCAGGGAGCCCCCCCAGGACACCATGAGAAGGCCATCCAGGACCACCAGGGAGACAACATGGAGGCCGCCCAGGACCACCAGGGAGCCCCCACTAGACCACCAGGCAAGGGCAATATAGTGCACTGTAGGGATGGCACTGTGCCCATATATGATGCCTGCCAGTGCCATCCCTAACAGTGCTATATGCATTTATGCTATATCCATTTTGGAAAGTAGACACCCCAAGCTATTTGCTGAGAGGCATGTTGAGTCCATGGAATATTTTATATTTTGCCACAAGTTTCGGGGAAATGACAATTTATTTTTTTCACAAAGTTGTCACTAAATGATATGTTGCTTGAACATGCCATGGGTATATGTGAAATTACACCCCAAAATACATTCTGCTGCTCCTTCTGAATACGGGGATACCACATATGTGACGAGACTTTCTGGCAGTCTAGCCATGTACGGGACCCCAAAATCCAATCACCGCCTTCAGGCTTTCTAAGTGTGTAAAAGCTGATTTTACTCCTCACTCTCTATCACAGTTTCAGAGGCCGTGGAATGCCCAGATAGCAGAACCCCCCCCCCTCCCAAATGACCCCATTTTAGAAAGTAGACAGTCCAAGCTATTAGCTGAGAGGCATGTTGAGTATTTTGCAGATCTCACATTTTGTCACAAAGTTTTGAAATTTGAAAAAAGTAAAAAAAAAAAAAATTCTGTTTATTTCTTCATTTTCCAAAACAAATGAGAGCTGCAAAATACTCACCATGCCTCTTAGCAAATACCTTGGGGTGTCTACTTTCCAAAATGGGGTCATTTGGGGGGTTTTGTGCTACCTTGATATTTCAGGGCCTCAAAAAATGTGATGGGTACTGAGGATTGAAATCACCATTTTATGCCCTTAGAAATCCTGAAGGGGTGATTGGTTTTCGGGGTCCCTTACACGGATAGACTCACAAAAAGTCTCACACATGGGTATCCCCGTACTCAGGAGAAGCAGCAGAATGTATTTTTCAGTGTAATTCCACACATACCCATGGCATGGGTGAGCAATATATCATTTCAGTGACAACTTTGTGTAATTTTTTTTTGTCACTTTTCAATCATTTATGACAAACAAATAATATATTCCATGGACTCAACATGCCTCTCAGAAAATAGCTTGGAGTGTCTGGGGTTTGGAACTGTCCTGGCATTTTATGCCCAACATCATCCACTCTTCTAACCACTTGAACCACCAAGTCTTTTCTGACACTTTTTATTTACATGAAAATATCCATTTTTTTGCTCGAAAATGACTTTGAACCCCCAAACATTATATATTTTTTTAAAGCAGAGGCCCTACAGATTTAAATAGTGGGTGTTACAATTTTTTTTTCACAAAGTATTTGCGCATCGATTTTTCAAACGCAATTTTTGGAGAAAAAAAAACACCTTTTTGAATTTTAATGCACAAAAACATACTATTTTGCCCAAATGTTTGGTGAAATATGAAAGTTGATCTCATGCCGAGTGCATAGACACCAAACATGACAGCAACAAACTTTATACATTTTTAAAAGCCTTTAAAAACCTTTACAGGTTACCACTTTAGATCTGCAGAGGAGGTCTACTGCTAGAATTACTGCCCTCGATCTGACGTTCGCGGTGATACATCACATGCATGGTGAAATTGATGTTTACATATGACACGAGACTGAAGCTTCCGTCGAAATTTGCGCGCGTGCATGGGGGGGGGGGGCAGGGGTGCATTTTTTTTTTATTCATTTTGCTTTTTATTTTATTTTTACACTGTCCCTTTCATCTTTTTCTTTTTTTTATCATTTTTTTTATCATTTTTATTTTTATCACAGGGATTTTAAATATCCCCTATGATAAAAATAGGTATTGTCGCACATAATTTTTTTATTAAATTTGGGGCCTACTAAACTAGATCTTTCCCCAGCCCTTAAAGCATCTGACCACATCAAAAACGGTTTGATAACATGCTTCCCCAATTTCCCAATGGTGCTGTTTATATCTGGCGAAACCAAAGTCACAAAATGCTCGTAGCCTCCGGTTTCTTAGGCCATGAAGATGATTGGAGCCATTCTAGTCTTCAATCATCTCTATGGTAAGCTGGCGGAACCACCATCTGCATTCTCACTTTCCCCAGTGGGACAGGAGAACCTGAGAAGGCCAGCAACATACTAGTATGTCGCTGGTCCTTGTTGGGCATATATTGTAATGTTCTTTTTTTCATGAAATTAGAAAACCTCCCTTCATCCTCCCACTTCTAATGGTGGGCATAGCCACTTTTTAAAAAAAATATACCGGAGCATAGGGGCAATCCGCCTCAATTTCCACCCACTGCCCCATGCTCCGGTATATTTGCTCTTTTTTTAAATGTGGTGGTGAAATCACCTCCAACAGCGATGGAGTCGCTGCTTTATATATGGTGGAAGCAAACGCTATTGCTGCCACCCTAAATAAATCAGCGCTGGCGTACCTGAAAATTAAATAAAGATTAATAAAAACAGTAACACATAAAAAAAAAATATTCCTGCTAAGAATAAAAAAAAAATTAAATGTTACATAAAAATATTGCATACCTGCAAAAAAACCCCCCACCATAATAAACTGCAACAAAACATTACAGATATGCATAAACAACAATAGAGAGAGCAATAGAAAGAGAACAGAGAGAAAATGGAGATAGAAAAACAAGAAACGTACAACTGTTTTTGTTTTTTTTTTATTTTTTACATTTTTTTGGTTTTTATAACTTTTTTTTGTTTTTTGGTACGCTTTTTTTTTATAACAACGAACAATGAGCAGTAAAGGTTAGGGTCTCCAAAAATGCAGTGACATCTTTCGAGTGAAAGTGTGTCCTATTTCTATGTAGTGCTGTTCCCTATGCTAATACTCAACTAATGAATGGTAGCGCTCAAAACAGTGACCGATGCAGAGACCAGGCTGGCCCAAACAGCTGGGGCAATATAGTTACATAGTCAGTGAGGCTGGAAAAAGACACAAGTCCATCAAGTCCAACCCATGTGTGTGTTTTTTTTTTTTTTATGTCAGAAATACGTTGTATATCCCCCAATGTTGTGGTCCCTTAGGTGTGCATCTAATAGTTTTTTAAAATTTTCCATACTACCAGCAGAAACCACTGTTTCTGGAAGCGAATTCCACATTCGCACTGCTCTTACCGTAAAGAAACCCCTACGCATCTTAAGGTTAAAACGCCTTTCTTTCATTCTTAGTGAATGGCCGCGTGTTTTCTTGTTTTCCCTTGCGCTGAATAGTTTTGCCCCTATAGCGGGGTCACCATTACAGTATTTGTACATTGAAATCATATCCCCTCTCAAGCGTCTTTTCTCCAGAGAGAACAAGTTCAGTGCCTGTAGTCTTTCCTCATAACTTAGGTC
>BLSH010549496.1:591975-619556 GCA_018402905.1 Glandirana rugosa
GGTGGGCTGTCCACGAGAAAGTGATGAGCACGTGGTTTGCCAAGGAGACACCTATGGGGGAAAGGGGGACATGACTAAAGTCAACCTGTCTGGGCCGGGTTTCCGCGGGGCTCAGGTGGTATGGTTCACCATGCCTGCATTGTCAGCCTAGCTCTCCTTAGAAGACTCTCCTACAGTGGGAATGGTCAGTGATCCCCAGGGGGAAAGGGGGTATCCACAGAGGAACCGTTTGGTGCACGAGTAGTGAAAGAGCACCTGTCGGGTGGATCAAGATGGCCACTAGCAGTAGGCCTCAGCTCGTAGGCGGGTGTGTTGTAGCAAGATGGCCTTTTTGGTTTGTTTAGGTGCTAGAGCAGATACTGTGGGTGTACCAATATAGTCGCTCTTCTGCCTGTGTGGAGAGTTGGGGAGTTTGGGTGGACCAAGATGGATGCCGTTTAGGCCTTGAGGGCCTTATCACATAAGCTGTAGCCCCTAATGGCCTCTGGACGCCCCCCCGCTTCCGGGCGACCTCCGAGAGTACGGACTAGCAGACTCCTAGGGCCCTTGGAGGTGGGTGTGCTGGGAGCCAGATGGAATTTAGTCCGTGGCTGGTGGCCGTCACTAGGCCTCAGGCCGCCGCCGCCAGGCCGGGGGTGGATTGTTCCTACTTGGTCCAGCTCCGGGTTTGGTGAGGCTGAGCAGGTCCCTGGTGGGTATGTGGTGGTGTCAGGGAGTGCAGATGGGCAGCGTGGGGGCCGAATGAGACGTGATCCGCTTCCTCGCGGATAGGCCGCAAAAGCCGGGACCTCAATTTTCCGGCGGTGCGGGAGTCAACCACCGATCTGCCCGATTTTGGGCTTAATTTGTAGCTGGCACTATGGGGAGTCAGGCTGGGTAGTTTTTATAACTCACCCTGCTCCCTGGAGGTAAGATGACAGCCGATTGTGCCAGGCTCGGCGAGAGCTCTCCAGGCACACGTCCACCCGCGCTGATGTCCGGACACGCCCCCTGGACTACCTTTTTTCACAGGGAAGGTGATCCCCATTGAGCAAACCCCCCACACATGGTGGGGGATGCGGGCATCTTCCTAAACAAGTGGAAAGATGAAGGATGTGTTAAAAGTCCTGCTGCAGACCACAGCAACCCAGCAGGAGAACAATTGCCAGCAGCAGGAAACCAATCGCTAGGTTGCACAGGCCATTGCAGTGCAACAGGAAGCAAATCACCAGTTTGCGGAGGCTCTGGTGGAGTTAAAGAAGGGGTCCACAGGCCCTTTGCCGGTGGAACAGAAAATGGTGCATACTTGCAGAAGATGACAGCTGCAGATGATGTGGAGGCTTACCTAGAAACTTTTGAAAGAGTCGCTGTTTGAGAAGGATGGCAAAAAGAGCAACGGGCAGGACTGCTAGCACCCCCCTGACAGGAGAACCCCAAAAGGCCTATTATGACCTAGAACCAGATGCTGCCCAGGATTATGAGACATTGAAAGCTGAGATACTGGCACGCATTGGTGTCACCATTGCAGTCCGGGCTCAACAGGTGCATTGTTGGTCATACAGTATTGAAAAGCCACCCGCTCCCAAATGTTTGACTTAATACCCCTCACCAAGAATTGGCTGCAGCCAGAGACTTTGTGAGATTGTGGAGTGTGTGGTCATGGACCGATATTTACATTGCTCCCTGCCACTTTGAGGAAGTGGGTCAGCCATGGAGACCCTAAGACTGCAAACCAGCTAGTGGACCTCGTGGAGAGATATACTGCTGCCCCACTCCAATGTCTCTAGGGGTGAAAAATCACCCGGAGGATTCAGTAAGACTGTTCCAGGGTTCAAGGGCATGGAAAAAAATTACAAGACTGTTGCCACAGATAATGAGACTATGGGCACAGGGCCTGGGCACTGGCCAAATAGATCAGGAAGGTTTCTGAGGCCGTTTAGAGGACTGGGTACAGAACACATAAAATGTTATCGCTGCCATGTGCTAGATCATATTGCTGCTCTCTCTTCCCTAAATGATGAACCAATGCAATGTGAGAATGCTTACTTGAAAAAAATGCATGTCTCTTTTTGCACAGGTAGCATGTACTGCATCATGTCAGGAATGCATGGAAACATAAATGTATGTGATTTAAGTGGATGGAAAGCCAGTCACTGCTATGATTCTGGTATTGTTGTGACATTAGTCAAAGGTGATTTACAGTTACAGTTGATTTGTATACATGGTGACACAAGTGACTACAAGACTGCTGTGGTTTAGTTTGATACCCCTTGGGGCACCATAACACATTCAGTGGGGGTGGTACCCTCACTACTTTATGAAGTCCTAGTGGGGAGAGATTTTCCCTACTTTTGGAGTTTATGGGAAAACAAAAAGAGTTGAGAGGACAGAGCTCCCCCTGCTGAAGAAACATTGTAACTCACTCGGACCCTTTTGATTGCAAAATTTAAAGGAAACTGTTGGTGTGTCCAATGGAGGCGTAGGTCCTTTTCCTTTTTGTAATGGCTGGAGAGCAGGAGGAGCTAGAATCCAGCCCCCAGCTTGAGGATAATGAATGAGAAATTATCTCTGACTCTAATAGTTATAGTGGACAAAATGTGGTGCCTGACTTAGAAGTCATGAAAGATTACTTTTGCACAGAACAATTAAGAGACTCCACACTCATTATAGCCAGAAAAAATATTAAAATGATTTATGGCAAACCTGTTGAACCCAATGTAGGTGGGTCTTTTCCCTACGTGGCTCTTAAAATAATTTGCTGTATCAAGTAAGGGGAGGACAGGGTACAGCAATTAGTGGTTCCCAAACCCTATCTCCAGATGGCATTAGATTTGTCCCATGGTCAAATCTGGGTATAGAGAAAACTAAGCAGAGGATAACCCAGAGATTCTTTTGCCCTGGGTTACATGCAGATGTCAAAGAATAGTGTGAGTCGTGCCCAGAGTGTCAGTATTCCACACCATCGCCCCATTTTCGCAGTCTGCTGGTTACTGATCATTAAAGTGCATTATGAAAGAATTGGCATGGATCTGGTGGGACCGGTAGTATAGTCTGCCTGGGGCCGTCAGCACATACTGGTAATACTGGACTATGCCACAAGGTATTCTGAAGCCATTCCCTTGCATAATACGTCAACTATTGCCAAAGAGCTTGTCCGGGTATTTAGTCATGTGGGTATTCCAAAAGAGCTATTTACAGGTATTAAGAGGTATTAACAGATCAAGGCACACCATTTATGTCCAGAGTCACTAAAGAGTTGTGGAAGTTGTGCAAAATCTCCCATCTCCGTACCTCTGTCTACCACCCCAAAACTGATGGTCTTGTGGAGAGATTTAACAAAACGCTCAAAAGCATGTTAAAAATGGTGGTGGACAAAGATGGGAGAAATCAGGATTTTTTGCTGCCATACCTTATGTTTGCCATACGAGAGGTACCTCAGGCGTTTACAGGTTATTCCCCTTTTGAACTACTGTATGGTAGACATACCAGGGGATTGCTAGATGTTACAAAAGAAATGTGGGAGGGAGAGACCACGCCTTACAGAAGCATCATTGAGCATATCTCACTGATGCAAGATAAAATCGAGTCTGTCATGCCACTTGTACGGGAACATATGGAGCAAGCCCAGGATGCCCAGAGAAGGGTTTATAATCGGGGTGCAAAGACCCGAACCTTCAACTCAGGGGAATAGAGTGCTGGTACTAGTCCCCACAGCTGAGAGTAAATTCCTAGCAAAGTGGCAAGGTCCCTTTGAATTTATGGAAAAAGTAGGGGAAGTAAATTACAAAGTTTACCAGAGTTTATATTATGTTAATCTCTTGAAACCTTGGAAGAACAGAGAGACTTTACTGGCAGTGCCAACTCCCCAAAAGGACAAGGCCCCTGTGACACCTGAGGTACCCATAACTTAAATCTTGTCAGTGTCCCAACAAAAGGTTGTTAAAGAGTTTGTGAATAAGAATAGAGACTTTTTCTCTCACCTACACGCACTGACCACAGTTATACAGCAGGACTTCATTATGGAACCAGGTGTCCACGTAAATGTAAAGCCCTATAGAATACCCGAGGATAGGTGTGAAGCAGTTGCAAATTAAATAAAGAACATGTTAGAGTTGGATGTGATAGAGGAGTCCCACAGTGACTGGTCAAGTCTCAAGTCTCATAGTGTTGGTTCCAAAGCCAGATGGTACTATAAGGTTTTGTAATGATTTCAGGAAGTTGAATAGCGTAAAATAACAAATAACTGCGCAACCAGGACACTAAAAAAAGTTAAAGTGCATGTACAAAAAATATTAACATGAATAGATACAATGACCACAGACCTATTGCGATAAGAATGAAGATAAAAATATCAAGTAATAAATGTGAATCAAATCAATCCATAACACATTTAAATGCTAACAAATTCATATTCTAGTGTACAAAAAAGAACAACATTAAGTGCAATAATAGCATGCTGTGCAGAGTTCATAAAATGCAATATGTGTAGCACAAATCCAGTATTATCCTGTATCGGATTTTCCACAAGCAATCCACTGAGGGAAATAAAATATAATATAAAGCTTCCTCCACCGAGTGCGGAAAAGATAGGGGATAGTTCTGGTGTCACCACACACACTCTTAATTAAGGGACTCTTACCAGAGTTAGTTGTTTACCTGTCTCTAGGCAAACTACATCAGCTGGCAGATAGCCTCTGCGGGCATATACAAAGGAGAGCGGGGTGGCACTGGCTTCTGAATACTCGGTAAAATCCACTCAATAGATAACAAAAGTACCTCAGTGATATGGAAGAAAAAAGGGCTCCAAATAGTGTGATAACATTTCCATTTATTAAAATATAAAAAGAAGGCCAATTGGCTACTTACATTCCATAAAACATCAATGCGCATACAATAATAATCAAAACGCCGGCTTTCCCGTAGTTAGCCCGTGCTTCCGGGTCACATGGGGCGCAATGTCGTCAATGCATAGAACCGCCCGACATGTTTCGTCACAACTGGCGTTATAAAAGGGCACGGGCAAGGCACTGACACGTCACGTATATATAGAAGGACTGGAGAACCAAGCCTTGTTTTCACTTAGCGGCCATCTTACTTCTGACGGCTGATAATCTATGGAGATACATAGGAGGAATGGGGACCAAGCCTCGCTATCATGTCGCAGCCATAATGGCAACAGCGACGACCAAACCATAGTGGACAAAAAAGGACAAAAGCACCCTCAATGAATGGTGCAATATTAGAAAATGTGCGGGCCCATATCAGAAGATTATTTATAAAGAAAAACTACTAATATGGGTGTATATGTAAAAACGGCCTGCACATCTAGATCAAAAGTCGCAGGAATATATACTGTCTATGTTTAAACAGATATATGGAAAACGAAGCTTAGTCTATCATATTGAGTGAACATATCTCGATCGGCATGAGGCCTCATAACACCTATACTTCTATATGGCAAACCATATAAAAAATTATAATAGTTAAATTATGACCTATATAGTAGAAAAATTAAAATATAAGCTCAATGTATACCAATTTGTTCATAATATAATGGAAAATTTCAAAGAATAAAAATACAGTAGGTAAACTGTCAGATAAAAAAACAATCCACAATTTAGGGTGTTTCTTATTGGAGGTGTATAATAACAACCCCATACAGAAAACCCTGTATGACTAAAAGTCAAAATATAAAATTAAACTAATATGTATGAGACTATAAGGCAAACCTTATGCTTTGTTAATCTCTTCTCTGCTTCTGTTAAGCGTTAATCTCAATGTCAACATTCCAACCCCCACGGTTTGAGATAATTAACCCTGTATATCCAATTCATCTCTAATTTGGAGATCGATACCGCTGACGATTGGTCTGCCTGGAGGGTGGATAGGGTCTTTATGAACCTTTGGAAGATAGTATATTATTGGAGTACGTGGGGCCACTGGAACAATATAATTCCGTTCTTTCTGGTTTATGATCCCTTTCTGAAAGCCCTTATTTACAAGAGCTAATAATTCCTTTTTATATCTGTTGCGTGGATCACTATTGAGAGGAGTATAGGTAGTCTGATCACCTACTATACGATCTAGTTCATTCAAATAATCCTGCTTAGCAAGAACAACTATTCCACCCCCTTTATCGGCAGGTCTGACTATTATATCTTTATCATTGCATAACTGGTTTAGACCATCTTCGAGGTCTTTGGGCATTTTATTATCAGAAACTTTAATTCTTTCTAAATACCGATGTAAAACATCCCTGAACACTTTTAAGGTAGGGACCAACCCTCCTGGGGGGTTAAAAAGAGATGAATTGGATAATTGGGTATGCTTGATGCCATCATTGTTCTGTTAATAACGGGGGGTTTAGACAAAATATACCTTTTTATGCTCAATTTACGGACATACTTACGGATATCCATATATCTACGGAATTTATCAAGTTTCGTGGGAGGGGCAAATTTCAGACCTTTATCTAATAACTTCAGTTCTGGTTCGGAGAGTGTTTTACCACTCAAATTACATATTCCTTCCCCTAATGGTCTCTCTTTCTTTTGTTTTTTGGACCCATCCCCCCTCTGACCCCCTCTTGGTTTTATGGGGTACCCGTGATCGGGGCGGGCCCTGGGAAAATCGCAAGAGATAGAATTATCATAGTGGTCTTGTTCGCCATAGGGAGGATCCCATGAGGGTCTCCAACCGGTAGCTTGTGTGGGGGGTCTATTATTCTTATAATCTCTTCTCTCCCGTCTAGGTGTTCCCCTATTAGGTGTATGGTATTGATTTTTTCCTATTGCCATAACCTCTATTAGGAGTATGATAATTAGCTACATAATGTTCCTCTCTGGCTTCTTCATATCTTGGATAAGGTCCCTGTAGGGCATCAAATCTATTGTAAGTAGGAATACAATAACCTGACTGATGTGATAGGTAAATTTGCTGTCCCCTCAAAATAATTCAACACACAGCCATTATTGTCTAAACCACTGGCAACAAAAGTGAGTACACCCCTAAGCGAAAATATCAAATTTGGTCCCAAAGTTTCAATATTTTGTGGTGCCACCATTATTTTCCAGCACTGCCTTAACCCTTTTGGGCATGGAGTTCACCAGAGCTTCACAGATTGCCACTGGAGTCCTCTTCCAGTACTCCATGACGACATCACAGAGCTGGTGGATTTTAGAGACCTTGCACTTCTACACCTTCCATTTGAGGATGCCCCACAGATGCTCAATAGGGTTTAGGTCTGGCCATATGCTTGCCAGTCCATCACTTTTACCATCAGCTTCTTTAGCAAGGCAGTGGTTGGCTTGGAGGTGTTTTTGGAGTCGTTATCATGTTAGAATACTGCCTTGCGGCCCGGTCTCTGAAGGGAGGAGATCATGCTCTGCTTCAGTATGTCACAGTATATGTTGGCATTCATGGTTCCTTCAATGAACTGTAGCTCCCTCATGCAGCCCCAGACAATGACACTCCCACCACCATGCTTGACTGTAGGCAAGACACACTTGTCTTTGTACTCCTCACCTGGTTGCCACCCCACACGCTTGACACCATCTGAACCAAATACGTTTATCTTGGTCTCATCAGACCACAGTGCATGGTTCAAGTAATCCATGTCCTTAGTCTGCTTGTCTTCAGCAAACTGTTTACGGGCTTTCTTGTACATCATCTTTAAAAGATGCTTCCTTCTGGGATGACAGCCATGCAGACCAGCTTGATGCAGTTTGCGGCGTATGACAGGTTGACCCCCCCACCCCTTCAACCTCTGCAGCAATGCTAGCGGCACTCATACGTCTTTCCCAAAGACAACCTCTGGATATGATTGTATATGACGCTGAGCACGTGCACTCAACCTCTTTGGTCGACCATGGCGAGACCTGTCCTGAGTAGAACATGTCCTGTTATACCACTGTATGGTCTTGGCCACTGTGCTGCAGCTCAGTTTAAGGGTCTTGGCAATCTTTTTATAGTCTAGGCCATCTTTATGTAGAGCAACAATTCTTTTTTTCAGATCCTCAGAAAGTTCTTTGCCATTAGGTGCCATGCTGAACTTCCAGTGACCAGTATGAGAGAGTGAGAGTGATAACACCACATTTAACACACCTGCTCTCCATGCTCACCTGAGACCTTGTAACACTAACGAGTCATGTGACACCGGGGATGGAAAATGGCTAATTGGGCCCAATTTGGACATTTTCACTTAGGGGTGTACTCACTTTTGTTGCCAATGGTTTAGACATTAATGGCTGGGTGTTGAGTTATTTTGAGGGGACAGCAAATTTACACTGCTTTATACAAGCTGTACATTCACTACTTTACATTGTAGCAAAGTGTCATTTCTTCAGTGTTGTCACATGAAAAGATATAATAAAATATTTACAAAAATGTGAGGGGTGTATTCACTTTTGTGCGATACTGTGTATATGTATATATATATTGCAGACTGTAACCAGTTAATGTGCACGATCAGTGCCACGCTAGTCATATGGTGTTGCTGTGCTGTGCTGGCGACAATTAGGGATGGGTGAGCGCTGAGCTTTGCCTGTTCGGATGTTTTTTCTATGTTTGCCCACCGAGCGCACAGTCAATAGGTTGTTAAGGAACGGGGCTGGGAAGCCAGCCGACATGTCCTTAGCAACAGATGAGTCATCAGTTGTCAGCGGGCTTCCCTGCTAACAGCTGATTGAAAAAAAAAACATTGCCAAATTTGCCGGCCATATAATTTTTTTTTTTAATGGCGTAGGCTCCCCCAAAAATCCATACCAGACCCTTATCCTAGCCTGCAGCCTGGAAGGCCAAGAAAGGGGGAGACAAAGAAGCGAGTGCCCCCTCCTGAACCATACTAGGCCACATGCCTCCAACATGCCCCAAAGCACCTTGTCCCTATTGATGGGGACAAGGGCCTCTTCCTCACAACCTTGGGCAGTGGTTTTTGGGCTCTGCGGGCAAGGGGCTTAATGGAATCTGGAATCTTTAACAAGGATGAGTATGGATACATAGTATTTTTTAATAAAGGAATAGTCTCTGGGTTTTTATTTCATATTGACACTTTTTTGGTGAATGAGTGGAGGTACAATGTACCCCATATTCATTCACAAGGGGGCAGGATTTGGGAGCCCCCTAGTTAAAGGGGGTTTTCATATGCTGATAAGATTCCTGCCTGCAAGCCCCCACAGCCATCACCCAGGGTTGCAGGTAAGAGGCCCTTGTCCCCCACCTCAAAGAACCCCCCCCATGTTGAGGGCATGTGGCCTGGTATGGTACAGGAGGGGGGCTTATCCCCCCTTTCCTGGCCTGCTAGGCTGCATGTTTGGATAAGGGTTTGGTATGGATTTTTGGGGGACCCCACTCCATTTTTTTTATTTTGGTGTGGGAGTTCCCCTCAAAACATAGGTCTGGTCTGGACTTTTGGGAGGGGAACACACATCACTTTTATTTTGGCATGGAGTTCCCCATAAAATCCATACCAGAACCATATGACCTTGTATGGATTGGGGGGGGGGACTCCCATGCCTTTTTTTAAAGACATTTTTATATTGCTGGAAATGTTTTTCTTTGCAGCTGGAAAAATCTATGTGAATGTCATTCTTTTATATATGTCAGTTTAGCTGCAGGTTCTATACAGAGTAAAAACTATAGTAGTATAGTATCAATGCAAAGATTTTTTTTAAAGGAGCAGTGATTTTAATGATGTTTAAAGTAAAACAATAAAAATGAAAAAATCCTTTAAATATAGTGCCTGATGGGTCCCCTTAGTCTGCCTATAAATTGATGCATCTGTATCGTATATAAAACCTGCTGCAGCAAAACTGACATTTGTAAAGAAAAAAAATACATTTACATTGATTTTCCTGGCTGTAATCCATTGCTGGCAAAAAAATGAAAAAAAAAAAAAACAGTGTGGGGTCTCCTCCCATGCATACCAGGCCCATGGTATGGATTTTAAGGAGAACCCCATGCCAATAATTTTTTTAAAAATGGCCCGGGGTCCCCTCCAAGATCCATACCTGACCCTTATCTGAACATGCAGCCTGGCAGGCCAGGAAAGGGGGACGAGCGAGCGCCCCCCCCGAACCATACCATGTTAAGAGAATACCTGTAGTGAGAGGAAACCAAAGGCCGATAACACCAGGCTAAGCACAGTTCTCATTTCTGTAAGAGATTGAATTGTCTGAGCTGTTAGACCGATAATCAGTGTCAGGGTCACAAACTAAGGTCAGTGCAGGAGAAGAGTTTCGTAGTCGGGGTCACAAGCCAAGGTCGATGCAGAAGAAGAGTTTCATAGTCGGGATCACAAGCCAAGGTCAATTCCAAGTAGCAATAGAGGTAGCTCAAGGTAGCAGGCAGGATAAGAACCACAATAATCTGGCAACAGGAAGTGCAGAGACCTGACTTATATAAGGATGTTTGTGGGATGAGCAAAGGTTCAGCAAAAATCAAGGCACAAGGAAAGGCTGTCCAATGGATCAGGCAGGGTGCTGTCCAGCATCGCAGGTAGCTCGGCAAGAAGAGTAATTTCCATACACAGAAGAGGTCCCAGGTTTAAGTCCAGGCCCTGATGGTACTCCCCTCCTCCCAGGATGTCCTCCTGGATGTCGTTTGGCCAGGTTTTTTAGGAAATCTCTGGTGGAATTCTCTTGTTAATCTAGGGGCATGAACGTTCTCCTTGGGCTCCCAAGAATCTTCCTGTGGCCCATAGCCTTTCCATCTTAACAGGTATTGTAGTTTACCATGATGCATACGGGAGTCAAGAACTTTATCCACCATGAATTCTTCCTCCCTGGTGGAGGAAGTGTGCATCCAGAAAAAGGATTACTTCTGAAAGGCTTTAAAAGGGCCATATGAAAAACAGGATGTATTTTCATAGAAGGAGGTAGCTTAACCACTTCCCGACCGCCGTATGTAAAATGACGGCCGGGAAGTGGCTTAGTTATCCTGACTGGACGTCATATGTCACAGGACAACAAGCCACCACGCGCCCGGGGGGGGCGCGCATCGCGGCGATCGGTGGTGTGGGAGGTCAGTCTGACCCCCCGCAATACCGATCTCGGTAAAGTGCTTCTATCCAAAGCACTTTACCATGTGATCAGCCGTGACCAATCATGGCTGGTCACAGTGTAACACAGGAAAGCCGTTTATCGGCTTTCCTGTACTCAGGTCTGCAGACCTGAGGAGTGGAGAGCCGATCGGCTGCTCTCCTGACAGGGAGGGTTTGTGCTGATGATTTATCAGCACAGCCCTCTCTCGGATTGCCACCCTAGACCACCAGGGAGCCTGCCCAGGGACCACCAGGGATGTGCCCACCCAGGACCACCAGGAAGCCGACCAGGGACCACCAGGGAGCCGATCTGGACCACCAGGGATACCCCCCTAGACCACCAGGTAAGAGACATAGTGCCCAATGTGGATGGCACTCAGTGCCACCTTCAGATGCCACCCTAGACCACCAGGGAATAAGCCCCTATCAGTATATATGCCCACCAGTGCCCACCAGTGCCCCTATTAGTGCTTACCAGTGCCACATATCAGTGCCCACCATTGCCACCTACCAGTGCCCACCTATCAGTGCCCATTAGTGTCATCTATCAGTGCCCAGTGCCGCCTATGAGTGCCAGTCAGTGCTGTCTATGAGTGCCCATCAGTGCCGCTTAGCAGTGTCCGTCAGTGCTGCATATCAGTGTCCGTCAATGCTGTATATCAGTGCCACCTAACAGTACCCGTCAGTGCTGCTTATCAGTGCCGCCTAACAGTACTCATCATTGCTGCATATAAGTGCCACCTCATCAGTGCCGCCTCATCAGTGCCAATCAGTACTGCCACATGAGTGCCCAAAATTTTCGGTCTTTTTTTATTTGTAGCGCAAAAAATAAAAACCGCAGGGGTGATTAAATACCACCAAAATAAAGCTCTATTTGTGGGAACAAAATGATAAAAAATCTGTTTGGGTACAGCGTTGCGTGACCGCACAATTGTCATTCAAAGCGCAACAGCACTGGTCTGGTAGTAAAGTGTTCTAAGTGCATCATATTGAAGTGGTTAAGTTTGTAGACCATAGGGTTAATTTGTGCAATTACTTTGAAAAGACCAATGAACTTGAGACCAAGTTTCTGAGAATGAAGCGTAAGCTGCAAATGTTTAGTGCATAGACAGACCTTATCACCTAATGAATAGGGAGAAATTGTTCATCTCTGTCTATTTGCAATTCCCTTATAGGATTCTTGAGCTTTGTGTAAGGTTTTCTTCAATAATTCTTGATTGTCTTGTAAAGCAGACACTCTTGTATTTACAGTTGGTAAGGATGAATCTACCGGAAGTCCGGGAATAAAAAATGGATGCCATCCATAATTGGTAAAAATGGGCTTTGAGAGATGGAACTATGGCGGGAGTTGTTGTAAAAAAAAATGCTGATAACGGTAAATGTTTGGTTCAGTCACCCTGAAAGTGGCAGATGAAACAACTGAGATATTTTTTTAAATCACTTAATTTTTATTTATTTATCTCTTTTACAAAAATATACATTGATAACATATAAGTCCGACATTTCGTTTCCCTAATTACATGAATCGAAATATCCCGCCCTCCCCCCTTTTTAGTTCCTTATACAACATCAGCAGGAAAAGTAAAAGGCAATTATAGAATTTCCTTTAGTTTCTTATATCTCTATCTATTCGGGTACCAGTCCTGGATAGTCCAACCACCTTTTCCATATCCTTTCAAACTTAGCCTTGTATAAGCTTTTATCTTATACAAGGCTCTTTGTATAAGCTATTTTCTCTCTTATTATTGTATGGTTAACCATTTGCATCCATTATTTTACAGTAAGTGGTCTAGGCTTTATCCATTTCCTAGCAATCTCCTTTCTCGCTAGATATAAACATCTTATGGCTGCTATATGTATTGGCAGCATTCCCATTTTTGTTCCGCATATCCCAATATGCATAGCACTGGGTCCTTCTGTAACGTCACCTGGAATGTTGAGTTAATTATACTTATTAACCCTTCCCAGTTCTGTATAACTTGGGGCATCTCCAAAACATATGCATTAAGTCCCCAGTCGGAGCCTTGCATCTGGGACAAGATGCGTCCTGTCTAGAGTTGAGGGAACCCGAACTGTAAAGTTTGGGTCTGTACCGAACTTTGGGGTGCCCGTGACCTGGACCCAAACCCGGACATTTGAAAAAAGTTTGGGTTCGGGTTCTGGGTTCGGTTATTTGATCCCGCCTGTTGAATAGCTGCAGGGCAGCCAATCAACAAGCGTTTCACTGGTTTGCCCTTAGAAGCCATCACAGCCATGCCTACTAATGGCATTGCTGTGATTGGCCAGTGCATCATGTGACCCAGCCTCTTTATAAGCTGGAGTCACTAAGTGCTGCATGTCACATGCTCTCTGGCTAGTATAGGGAGAGGATGCTGCCGGCGCTGTGAGGGACAGATTGTAGATATAATAACATCTCATCATGCATTACAGAACGATCTGATTGTGGACTAGGTAGAGATTACTACTACTACTGCTTTTAGGGACAGATTGCAGATCTAATAACATCTCATCCTGCATTACAGAACGATCTGACTGGACTAGGTAGAGTCTACTGCTTAGAGGGACAGATTATTGTTCTAAAATTATCTTCTAGTTCTATAGGGTCAGGTTCCTGCTGTTGCTGTAAGGGACAGATTATTGTTCTAAAATCATCACCTTCTCCTATAGGGTCAGGTTCCTGCTGTTGCTGTAAGGGACAGATTATTGTTCTAAAAACATTTTACTTCCTTTTGCAGCCCTCTAGCACTTTCCAGCACTTTTTTACAGTCATTTTTGTGCCGAGTTCGGGTGAAGTTCGGTACCGAACCCAAACTTTTTCGCGAAGTTCGTCCAAACCCGAACATCCAGGTGTTCGCTCAACTCTAGTCCTGTCTTCTTCCAAATTGAAATAACCTTTTTGGAGTATAGTATGCTCTATGTATAATATAGAGTTGGGTGGTCTTCTGCGCTGCTGAGAGAAACAACAGGTCCACTGATGACAATCTATTCCTCCACTGAGTATTCGTGAGCTCTCCCACGTCTTCTTCCTATCTTTCCCTACTAGGAAGATGGGAAGCCTCCTCTAGTATTTCCAAGTGTATATTCTTATACAACTTAGAAATTAACCCCTTTGAGGAAGTGGAGTCCACTAACTTACTCAATAGAGGAATTTTATTCCACTTCAGACTATTTTCTTTAAACTGGGCTGTCAATGCATGTCTCAACTGTAAGTACTGATAGAAATGTTTATCCGAGAGCCCAAACTCCTGCTTTATCTCCTGAAATGGCTTCAATTCCTCTGCTGTGTAGATCTGTGCCACCCTCACTACCCCTTTTTGCTTCCAGTTATTGAAGTTTACTAATCCCTCAACCTTGTGTAAGCTTTTATTATCCCAGATTGGGGCATATTCTGTGAATCCAGTGTATTTAAATAATGCCTTCACAGTGTTCCACACCTTCCCCACCAATTTTTCTAAGGGACATTGACTTTCTCTCCCCAATGAGTCTGCCTCTAGTGCCTCAGTTAGGGTTGTGTGAGGCGTATGGAATAAGAGTGTTTGGGAACTATAGCAAGTTGTATCATTTCCCATTTCCCACCCCCCCCATATGTTATGTTGTAACTGGGTTGCTAAAAAATAACTCCAGGGATGTGGTACCGCCAATCCCCCTTTATCTTTACGAAGTTATAGTGATCCTAATCGTATTTTGGGCTGCCTCTTTTTCCATATAAGGTCTCTAAAGAGACCTTCTACTCTCTTAAACAATACCCTAGGAATCCATACTGGCGCATTATGCATGATATATTGTAGTTGGGGCAGCCAGATCATTTTAATTAAACTACATCGACCCACTATCATCAAAGAGAGAGGCTTCCAGATCTTACATTTGCTCTTAAATACATTTAGCAGTGGTTCCAAATTATTTTGAATATATAAATTAGGGTCCACAGTTATTTTCACCCCCCTCCCCAGGTACTTAAAGCACTCTACTGTCTGAAGCTGTCTAATATTATCTGGCAGCTCGCGGCTCACATCACCAAGCGGAAGAAGGGCGGATTTCTCCCAGTTGATGAAGAGCCCCGAAAATGCTCAAAATTTTTGTATAATCTCTGTCCCTGCTGCTAACGAATAGTTTGTGTCACCTAAATACAAGAGAATGTCATCTGCATATAATGAGATCTTTTCTACCTGCATCCCTCTCTTGAAGCCCTTTACATCTTCTGCTGCTCTTATGGCAATAGCCAGGGGCTCCATGGCCAGGGCAAAGAGCAGGGGGGACAATGAGCACCCCTGTCTCGTGCCCTGGGACAGCGGGAAATACTCTGAAACTCCCCACCTGATCTTCACCCTCGCCCTTGGTTCCGTATACAGTAATTTCACCCATCATACAAAGGTTGGACCAATACCAAAGGTTCCCAATATCCTCCATAGGTATTTCCATTCAATGCTGTCAAATGCTTTGACAGCATCGAGAGATAGCGCTGCTCCTGTTCTCCTTCTCTCTGCTGGTATTTGTAAGTTCAGTAGTAGTCTTCTTATATTTAATGATGTTGCTCTACCGGGAATAAAACCACATTGGGCCAGATGGATCAATGTATGGATTATTTTGCTCAGTCTACCAGCCAAAACTTTGGCTAGTAGCTTGATATCTGCACAGAGCAGCGAAATTGGTCTATAAGATGTAGGTAATAGTGGGTCTTTCCCCTCTTTTGGTATCACTACAATTGTGGCTTCTGTCATTGATGTTGGTAGCCTACCTCTTTCTAGTGCTCCGTTCAATACTTGTAACAGTTCGGGGAACAATACTTCCCCATATTCCTCATAAACTTCATTCGGTAACCCATCTGGGCCTGGCGCCTTATGTTTCACTGAGTCTCGTACCGCTTCCTGTAACTCTTCCAAAGTGATTGGTGATTTCAACATTTCCCTGACTTTGTCTAATATATGTGGGATAGCTATACCCTGGAGGAATTCTACAATTTCTCTATCCCCTCTATCTGTCTTTTATCTATACAACTCAGAGTAGTACTCCCCAAAAACCTTCACCATTCCTTCTGGACACCTGGTGACCTCCCCTGCACCATCCTCGATAGCCATCTCAGTCAATGTGTTAGTATTCTGAGATCTTGCCATGAGGGCCAGCAGGTGTCCAGTGTTTTCTCCCTCTTCATAGTAACTCTGCTTCAAAAAGGACCTTTTTTTCTTCAGCTTTTTTTAAAGTTAAGGTTTGATATATTTTTTGCGCCTCAATCCACTTAGTTCAATTATCTGCTGATGGATCTTCTACATATTCCTTCTCTATTTAAGATACTTTTCTCATCGCATTCATCTCCCAATCTTTGATGGATTTTTTTTTTCTAGATATTTGTTGAATTATCATGCCTCTCAAGTAGGCCTTAAGAGTGTCCCAGACCACCCCCAGCGCCGCTGTCGGTCTATTGTATTTCAAAAATTCCTGTAATAAATCTATCATGTCTTTTTTTGGAGAAATCAGCTGCAGCCACATATAATTCACTCTCAGTTCACTCCCATCCTTCCGCTGCCCCAGTTTTAAAGTCAGGAGTAGTGGGGAGTGATCCGTCAAACCCCGGGCCTCATATTTTATATCTGATACTTACTCAGCAAACCCGTCATTCCCAATCGCCATATCTATTCTCGAGAGTGATATATACGTGCTGTAGCGACAGGAATTTATCTTGTCTAAAGGGCAGCGTTCTCGCCAACTATCTTTTAGTCCTATTTCTTTCAGTAACCCATGCAATAATATATGTGGATTCTGTGTAGATCTCTTTCCTATGGGAAATCTATCCATTTGAGTATTCAGCACTGTATTAAATTCTCCCACTATCAGGACTGGTAGCCCTGGTTTATCAATCATGAAATCAAACAAGTGCTTCATTATGTTAATGTTAAAGGGGGGAGGGACATATACATTCATCATTATACACAGCGTTTTAACTAACACCCCATACAACAGAATGTAACGTCGCTCACTGTCTATTTCCTTTTGCCTACAAGAAAATTCTATTGATCTATGGATTAATATGCTTGTTCCTCTTGAGTATGTTGTGTGAACAGCATGGTAATTTTGGGGAAACTTTCTATGTTTTAATTGTATCAACGTTTCCCTTGTTAAATGTGTTTCCTGTAAACAAAGAAGGTTGAGGCAGTTTTAAATAACGCTGTTTTTTTCGATGAGTCATCTAGTCCTCTTATATTTCATGAACAGATAGTCTTTCCTCTATGCATTATAATTAACAACCATAAAAAAAATAAAAGAAAAAGAATAAGAGAAAGAAAAACATTTCCATCCCATCCTATATGTGCAAAAAGTGTTTGTATTTGCTCCAATACCTTATCTCTTTTCAAATTTGTATTTAATATAAATTCCACTCTAGTTTGCTCTATACCTTTCCTATAAAAAAGTGATTGTAAGTGTTTTCCCTTCTCCCCCTTCCCTCCTACCTTACCCCCCCCCCTTTCCCACCCACCCAGACCTATTTAAGGGCATTAATTGTGACCCTGTTAAGTGCATCCATGGATTTTTCCCCAATCTGATACTTTGTGACTGTGCTATCAGCACTAATAACACTCAAGCTTCCACTTTTTAAGCCGTAGCTCTCTTCCTGGTGCTCCAAAACAAAAAAAAACAAAAAAAAAAAAAAAAAGGACCTCAATTACCCTTGTATAAATATAAGTATTATCCTATTCTTTTACGGAGTTACAGAGATTCCTCATTTTTTTCCAGCCAGGCTGCAGCCGCAGTGGGTTCATCAAAAAAATGCACTACTCCTCTTGCTGCGACTCTCAGCCGTGCCGGATACAGCATTGCATATTGAACGTTCAACTATCTCAACCTTTTTTAATATCCATGAATCTCATTCTTCTTCTCTGCACTTCTGCCAAGAAATAAGGAAAGAATGAGACTCTAACCCCCTTAAACATTACATCTTTCATTTCCCTTGCTTTTCGCAATATTATTTCTCTGTCCTTAAAAAAAAGAAGTTTCATAATTATTGATCTTGGCATTCCTCCCGCCCCTGATGCTCTTTGCGGAATCCTGTGTGCCCTCTCTATTGCAAATAGAGGGGAAAGTTCTTCCTTCCCGATGATCTCCTGAAGCCATTTTTTCCAAGAAGTCTTTCATATTGTTTCCTTCGCTTTTCTTTGGTAGTCCAATTACCCGGAAATTGTTTCTTCTTAGCCTGCTCTCTAAATTTTCCAATCTGTCGTTTTGCTTATAAACTATCTCTTTCAAAGATTCCAGTTCCTTTTTCATAGGAAATATTTAGTCTTCAATGGCCCCCACTCTACCCTCCAACTCTGTGCTGCGTTCAACCACTTTTTTAGGCCATGCCTGACCATTGTCATTTCCTCCCCCATATTTTTCAACCGGTACGACATCTCGGACGAGGCCTGTTTACAGTCATTAACTGCCGACAGTACCTCCCTCAAGGAGGGCTCTTCCACTGCCAAAGCCTCTGAAGTTGTGGGGTCCTGTAAACCTGCTATTGTTGGTAGTGGAGTTGACAATGCTTGTTTTGGAGGGTTTATTCTGTGGGTCTGACCCCTTAACAGTAGTTGAGGGCGAGAGAGATGTTTTAGGCTGCTGCAGCTTCCCTGAGCCTTGAGAGGAATTATATGAGAATTGCTCCAATTTAGCAGCCATTTCTTTAGTTTTACATTTCGCCGTCTTTTGTATTTGTGGGCTGGAGGCCTCCTGCACCACTGACGTATCCCCTTTGTTTTGTCATGTTTCCTGCCTGCGTCTCCAGTTGTAGGTGGAATATCACACTATCATCCAAAAAAAAGGGGGAGCAGTATGGACAATTACAGTTTTGTTTAGAGTTTATGCAAAGAGGAAAAAAGGGAGGCCCTCCAAAGTGTAGCTGCAGTTCTTTTTATCTTCATAAATTAACAAGCAATAAGAAAAAATTTAAGCTAAACATCAAAGGGAGGCCCCAATCAACCTTCAAATAACCAAACAGCAGCAAAAGAAAGAGAATTTGAACAGTCTTACCATATGTAGCTGGCAAGGTTATGGGATTGAGGGAAGAAAACAGGCTCTAGTTCTTTACAGGAATCCACCCTTGTAGTATGAGACAATGCCCTGTAAGGAATTCTCATCAAAACCACCGAGGAGTCTTGCTCAAGAACTCGGAGCCACAGGGCTATCCCTATTCTGTTCAGCCATCCAGCCAAGATCAACAAGGGAGTATCCAAACAAGTCCTAGAAGGGGGGAGGGAGCCAGCAGGAGTCAGGTATCAGGAGTTGCTACCTTCCAAGCGGGGTAGGCTCCACTGTATGTATTCCCACCTGGGGGGGCAATATGACTTCCACCAGCCTCCTTTAGCCTCTCCCCACTGCAGCACCGCTGAGCAGTCCACTGATCCACCTCTCCCCACTCCGGAGGGGCCACTGCCAAGCTGGTCTTCCCCGTCCGCCGTGGCTGCCTCAAAAGGAGCTCCACCTCACCTCCTACCCACCCGGTGTCCATGGTTATGCTCCACTCTGCTTCGTCCCTTCGGATTCAGCCTAGCAGGGAGCTCAATGTTCCAGCTTTGCCCTCCTCTCCTCCATGATCCATGAGGTTTCATGCTGTACCCGGCATCCACCGCTTCACTCAGCGCCTCCCTGGCCGGCTTCAAAGGATGTTCAATCAGTCCATCAGGATCATGGAGCCCATGTGAGCCGAGCTACTCATGCCCGCTCACATTAGCGTCCGGTCATGCCCACCATAATTATGAACAACTGAAATATTGCTCTAACGTTTGATTCATTTTTTCGGTCTGACCGTTTGATTGTGGATAGAGTTGAGCGGGCACCTGGATGTTCGAGTTCGTCGGGTTCGGCAGAACCTCGTGAAACCGTTCGAGTTCGGTATCGGACACCGAACCCCATTGAAGTCAATAGTGACCCGAACTTTTGGGCACAAAAATGGCTGTAAAAAAGTCATGGAGAGGGCTAGAAGGCTGCAAAAGGAAGCAAAATGGGGGTAAGAGTAGGACAAGTGCCCTGCAAACAAATGTGGATAGGGAAATAACTTAAAATCAACTAAAAAAAATAAAAATGGGAGGAGGAGGAGGAGGTGGATGTGGAGTAGGAGCCTAGAGGTTGACTAGGCCATGACCGTGGCAGTGTAGGCTGAAGTGGCGGTGGTGGAGGAGGAGGAGGAGGAAGAGGAAGAGGAGGAGGAGGTAGCCAACACTGTTTTTTGTTTGTTTTTTTTTTTTTTTAGAATTGGGGTAGCCCCCAAAATAATGAGAAATATTCAAAAGAAAAAAAAAAGGATACCAATGGCTGTGTGAGACCGGACTAAATGTCTATTCTGCACAAGGCACAGACAAGTATTGTGGGTCCATGCCTGGTTCATTTTAATAAAGGTTAGCTTGTCCACATTGGCTGTGGACAGGCGGCTGCGCTTGTCTGTGATAACGCCCCCTGCCGTACTAAACAAACACGTTCAGACAATACACTGGCTACAGGGCAGGCCAGCACCTCCAAGGCATAAAGGGCAAGCTCAGGCCATGTGGCCAATTTGGAGAACCAGAAGTTGAATGGGGCAGACCTATCAGTCAGTACGTGTAGGCATGTGCACACATACTGTTCCACCATGTTGCTGAATTGCTGTTTGTGGTGACGTGCTGCTGACAAAGCTTTTCCACATTTTGGCCATGCTAACCCTGCCTTCTGAGGTGCTGGTGGTGCCACAGCTGCATTGGTGACCTCTTCCTCCTCTTCCGCCTTCACCTTGTGCTTCCACTGAGCCCCCGGTGTCATTTGGGAATCAGCAGCACGTCTACCAGAGTGCGTTTGTAGTCGCGCGTCTTCCGATCATGCTCCAGTGAGGGAATTATGGGCGGCACGTTGTCCTTGTACCGGAGATCCAGCAGGGTGGCCACCCAGTAATCAGCACAAGTTAAAATGTGGGCAACATGGCTGTCGTCGAGCAGGCACTGCAGAATGTAGTCGCTTATGTGTGCCAGGCTGCCCAGAGGCAAAGACAAGCTGTCCTCTGTGGGAGGTGCATCATTTGTGCCCTCCGTATCTTCCCAGCCACGTTCCAGTGATGCCCATGAGCTGAGTTGGGTGCCCCCCTGCTGTGAACATGGTTCCTCCTCCTCCTCCTCATCATCCTTGTACTCCTCATCCTCCAGAACTGTCCCCTGGCTTGAACATTTTTGACCTGGCCTATGCTGGTTCAGGAACCCACCCTCCGAGCCACTTGTGAATGACTGGCCTGATAACCGTGTAAATGACCCCTCTTCCTCCTCCTCCTGTGCCACATCCTCTTCCATCATCGTCCGAAGTGTTTTTTCAAGGAGACATAGAAGTGGGATAGTAACGCTGAGAACAGCGTAATTGGCACTGGCCATGTTGTTGGAGTAGTCGAAACAGGAATATGGTACACAGGTCTCGCATGGAGGCCCACTCGTTGGTGATGAAGTGGTGCTGTTCTGCAGAGTGACTGACCCATGCGTGCTGCAGCTGAAACTCCACTATTGCCTGCTGCTGCTCGCACAGTCTCTCCAGCATGTGCAAGGTGGAGTTCCACCTTGTGGGCACATCGCATAGGAGGCGGTGAGCGAGAAGGCTGAAGTTCCGCTGCAGTGCAGACAGGTGAGCAGCAGCAGGGTGAGAACGCTGAAAGCGCGCACAGACGGCCCACACTTTCTGCAGCAGCTCTGACATATCCAGGTAGTTTTTTAGAAATTTCTGCACCACCAAATTCAGCACATGTGCCAGGCAAGGGATGTGCGTCAAACCGGCTAGGCCCAGAGCTGCTATGAGATTTCGCCCATTATCGCACACCACCAGGCCGGGGGTTGAGGCTCAGTGGCAACAACCACTCATAGGTCTGTTGTTCAATACCCGTCCACAGCTCCTGCGCAGTGTGGGGTTTATCCCGCAAACATATCAGTTTTAAAACAGCCTGCTGTCGTTTACCCCTGGATGTGCTGAAGTTGGTGGTGAAGGTGTTACACTGAGCGAATGAGGAGGTGGTAGAGGAGGAGGAGGCCATGATGGACAGATGCCCATGGGGTTCAGGTGCCAACTCTGAGCTTTCATCAAGGGACCGGGTGGGAGACAATGTGAAGGAACTGGAGGCATTGTCAGCCACCCAATCTACTATCGCCTGTACTTGTTCTGGCCTCACCATTCGTTGAGCAGCATTCGGGCCTACCATATAACGTTGAAGGTTCTGTCGGCTACCTAAGGTAGGTGTTTCACTTGTGCGTGTAGCTGGCACAGATCGACCACGTCCTCTCCTTGCAACAGGAGCTTCAGCAACACCACCAACACCAGCAGCACCAGCAGCACCACGACCACCACCATGTCCCTTATTTGACGCTCTGTTCATTCTGGACACAAATGTACTACTATTTATTAATACCAAAAAAAAATAATAATTTATTATTCTTATTTTTTTTTAACAAAAGAAAATTGTAGATGCACTTTTTATTTTTGTGCAAGAAATGCACCGCTCACACCAGCAGCAGGAACCACTCCCTACAGCAGTATAAGATGATTTTAGATTGATAATCTGTCTTTCACAGCACCAACAGGAACCTGTCCCTACTGCAGTATGAGATGATTTTAGAATGATAAACTCTCCCTCAAAGCACCAACAGGAACCTGGCCCTAATGCAGTAGTAGTTGTTTTTAGAACGATAAACTCTCCCTCAGAGCACCAACAGGAACCTGGCCCTATTGCAGTAGTAGTTGTTTTTAGAATGATAAACTCTCCCTCAGAGCACCAACAGGAACCTGGCCCTATTGCAGTAGTAGTTGTTTTTAGAACGATAAACTCTCCCTCAAAGCACCAACAGGAACCTGGCCCTAATGCAGTAGTAGTTGTTTTTAGAACTATAAACTCTCCCTCAGAGAGTAAGTTGTGGTTAAAACAAGTCATTTTGCACCTTATACACGTCCCATCGACTTTAATTCAAATGTTCCGACAATTTTTTTGTCTGTTTGCATGTTCTGGTGCGAACCAAAACGGGAGGTGTTCGGCCCATCCCTAGTCTCTAACATCCACCATTGTCACGGTCTATACTGCAGATTTCTGTTGTGTAATTCTTACTTCATTGGTGTAGATCTGTGACTCCATTTCACATGCGGTGTTTAGCTTCTCTGTTCACCTTTGGGTATTGCCTACTCCACAGTGGGTTTATATCCGTTTCATTTCTATTACTTCCTGGGTCACCTCCTTGTTTACTTCCCTATATATACAGATGCTCAGTGCAATGCTCTCTGCTTGAGCAACTTCCCTGTTCTCTGAGCTCCCGTTTGCTGGTCTCATTTGACTACCCGTGTACTGACCCCGGCTTTGTTTACTGTCTATGCTTGTTCACTACTCACACTGACTTTGGCTCGTCTCCTGGATTTCCTGTTATCCCCTGCTGCTTGTACTCTGCATACGTGTGCGGTCTCTGCATCTTTGGCTGGGCGTAACTGGGGGCCGTGACCTTGCTCCAGCTTGCTGCAAGTCCATCCCCACCATCAGGGGCTCTGGTGAAGAAGCAGGTCGGGGCTTAGACTCTGTGACCTGGGGAACCCGAAGTTGGCGGTCGACAAGGGTTCACTACTACAGACTCTGGACAACCAGCTCAGTGATGTCATCATGGTGGAGTGGAAGAGGACTGCAGTGGCCACCTGTGAAGCTCTGGTGAACTCCATGCCCAAGAGGGTTAAGGCAGTGCTGGAAAATAATGGTGGCCACACAAAATATTGACACTTTGGGTCCAATTTGGACATACTCACTTAGGAGTTTACTCACTTTTGTTGCCAGCTGTTTAAACATTAATGGCTGTGTGTTGAGATATTTGAGGGGACAGCACATTTACACTGTTATACAAGCTGTACACTCACTACTTCACATTGTAGCAAAGTGTAATTTCTTCAGTGTTGTCATATGAAAAGATATAATAAAATATTTACAAAAATGTGAGGGGTGTACTCACTTTTGTGAGATTCTGTATGTACCATAGTTTGTAGACTCCCTAACCTTCCTACAGACTAAAAATTATACACTGATTCAAGTTATTTTTACCAAAGAAATGTAGCAGAATATAATGCGCCCTACATTAACCACTTCCCGACCGCCGTATGCAAAATGATTGCCGGAAAGTGGCTTAGTTATCCTGACTGGACGTCATATGACGTCCTCAGGATAACAAGCCGCCGTGTGCCCGGGGGGGCACGCATCGCGGCGATCGGTGGTGTGGGAGGTCAGTCTGACCCCCCGCAATACCAATCTCGGTAAAGCGCTTCAATCCGAAGCACTTTACCATGTGACCAGCCGTGACCAATCACGGCTGGTCACAGTGTAATACAGGAAAGCCGTTTATCGGCTTTCCTGTACTCAGGTCTGCAGACCTGAGGAGTGGAGAGCCGATCGGCTGCATCCCTGACAGGGAGGGTTTGTGCTGATGATTTATCAGCACAGCCCTCCCTCGGATCGCCACCCTAGACCACCAGGGAGCCTGCCCAGGGACCACCAGGGATGTGCCCACCCCGGACCACCAGGGAGCCGACCAGGGACCACCAGGGAGCCGATCTGGACCACCAGGGAGAACCCCCTAGACCACCAGGTAAGTGACAAAACGCTCAGTGTGGATGGCACTCAGTGCCACCTTCAGATGCCACCCTAGACCACCAGGGAATGAGCCCCTATCAGTGTATATGCCCACCAGTGCCCCTATCAGTGCCCACCAGTGCCCCTATCAATGCATACCAGTGCCACATATCAGTGCCCACTATTGCCACCTACCAGTGCCCACTTATCAGTGCCCATCAGTGCCACCTATCAGTGCCCAGTGCCGCCTATGAGTGCCAATCAGTGCTGTCTGAGTGCCCATCAGTGCCGCTTAGCAGTGTCCGTCAGTGCTGCATATCAGTGCCCATCAGTGCTGTATATCAGTGCCACCTCTCAGTACCCGTCAGTGCTGCTTATCAGTGCCACCTAACAGTGCTCATCATCGCTGCATATAAGTGCCTCATCATCAGTGCCACCTCATCAGTGCCGCCTCATCAGTGCCAATCAGTACTGCCATATCAGTGCCCATCAGTGTAGCCTCATCAGCGCCCACCAGTGATGGAGAAAATTTACTTATTTACAAAGTTTTGTGACAAAAATAGAGATTTTTTTTTTTTCAAAATTTTGGGTCTTTTTTTATTTGTAGCACAAAAAATAAAAACCGCAGGGGTGATCAAATACCACCAAAAGAAAGCTCTATTTGTGGGAACAAAATGACAGCGTCGCACGACCGCGCAATTGTCATTCAAAGCGCAACAGCACTGAAAACTGAAAATTGGTCTGGTAGTAAAGTGTTCTAAGTGCATAGTATTGAAGTGGTTAAGAAAGATTATTTATTTAACTTTTATAACAGAAGCAAAGAAAAAAAAGTTTTTGTTTTTTTTTCATTTATTTAGCAAAACATTAAATAAACTGTGCTGGATAAATACCACCAAAAAGCTCTATCTGTCTCAAAAAAATATAAAAGTTTAATTTGTGTACTGTGCTGCATGACTTGAGTAATTGTCTTACAGAGTGTGATCATGCTGAAATCTGGAAATTGGCCTTGGCAGGAAGGGGGTGAATGTGTTCGGTATTGAGGTGGTTAAAAAATACAACCAAATAATATCACCCCATATCAGACAATTAGATTTTGATTAGATCAGTACATTGACTGCTTGCTGCATGTAGCATGTTGTAATTTTGTTTTACACTGTTTTATGGAATAAGCCAGAATATTTTTTCTCCCTCAGTGATAAAACAGAGTGTCTTTTAAGAGCCTGCTGGAATGAGATCTTCAGGACATCCGATTCCTCATGTGTTTTTCTCCCAGACACGTAGCATGGGGATGCACCTGTCACATTATTTGCCTATAGCAGAGCCTGCCAAAAGACTATCAGAGATACATCTGTTATGTAGGTCTAAAATATTGCCGTACAAATATGTTCTAATTAATTAACACTTTTCAAAGCTGCCAAAGGCTTGCAATTTAGCACCACTGAATTTCTGTTTGCAGCATGTAGCAAAATCAAGAGAAGATCTTCTATGTCTGTAATTATTGAGATAACTACAGATTAAACTATAAATACATATTTTGACCATTGTGATAAGCAGCTAACTGGTGGACTGTACTTCTTGCCAATTGTTTGGCTGTACTTCTTGCTCATCCTTCGACACTATCAATTATTTTGCAGATTAAACTCCTCTTGAGACAGAAAATCTCACTTTGCTGTTGCCTGGGTTAAAGAAAATTTGCAAATCTAAACATTACCATGTTTTTCTATGTCTCTCTGGTACCATTACTCTAGTCAACTTGGATGACATTATTGCACATTTCCCTAAATCTTCACTAATGCTGAGAATGACTTCTCTTTGATACATTATGATTGAAGGATATTTTCTCCATATGTCGGTTGCAAGTGTTCTCTTGGCAAACAAGAAAATAATATCACAATATGAATTTGATGCACTAAAACTGAAACCTGAAGTATAATGTTCAAATATTTTTCTCTTTATGATTTTTAGCTGCAAATGTATGCCAAAGCAAGTAATAACACATAAAGATCTACCATTACTGTAATAGTGAACCTGTGTTCAGGCTATGGACATTCAAATGCACAGTATACATACTCATAATAAGCAGTAAATTTGTTTTAATGCAAACTCCTACTGACCCCTGTAGCTGCAGCTACTGCAGAAAAATTCACCCTCAACCAAGTTAGCCCTCACATCTGAGCACACCTTTTGAACCAGAACATTTCTTACATTCCCATAATAGACCTGGTAACTTAATCATTATTCATGTATAATAAAAAAAGTAACACATGGTGAGGGAGGGGTTAATTAGAGCTGATTAGGGTTAACTAAGATTTAATAAAGAGTTAAATACTTAATCATTTATTTTTACTTGTAAGGTTTTTTTTATTAAATGATGCAATATGCAGATCAAAAGTCACAGCTTTGATACTCATATGAATGAAATACTAAATACTAGTGTTGAGCGAACCCGGACTGTAAAATTCGGGTCCGTACCGAACTTTCGGGTGTCCGGGAACCGGACCCGAACACGGACATTTCAAAAAATGTTCGGGTTTGGTTTCTGGGTTCTGGTAGTTGATCACGCATGTTGAATAGCTGAAGGGCAGCCAATCAACAAGCGTTTCACTGATTTGCCCTTAGAAGCCATCACAGCCATGCCTACTAATGGCATGGCTGTGATTGGCCAGTGCATCATGTGACCCAGCCTCTTTATTAGCTGGAGTCACAGTGCTGCATGTCACATGCTCTTTGGTTAGTGTAGGGAGAGGAAGCTGCCGGCGTTTTTGTGAGGGAGAGATTGCAGACATTTTAACATCTGATCCTGCATCCTGAGATTACTACTGCTGTTGCTCTGAGGGACAGATTTCAGAAATTTGAGATTTCACATACTGCTGCTTTGAGTGACAGATTGCAGATCAAACTCTGCATAACACAATGATCGCTACGATCGTGCACAATGATCAGATTGTTGGAGTAATTTGAGATTTCACATACTGCTGCTTTGAGCGATCTGACTGCACTAGGTAG
>BLSH010549496.1:633645-651872 GCA_018402905.1 Glandirana rugosa
TATTTGAGAGGGAGTCTCGTGGTTGTCCTTGGAGAGGGATTACGTCATCATCCTGCATTAGGGAGAGGTTCCTGTTGGTGCTCTGAGGGAGAGTTTATCGTTGTAAAACCATCTACTACTGCATTACGGACAGGTTCCTGTTGGTGCTCTGAGGGAGAGTTTATCGATATAAAACCATCTACTACTGCATTAGGGAGAGGTTCCTGTTGGTGCTCTGAGGGAGAGTTTATCGTTATAAAACCATGTCCTACTGCATTAGGGAGAGGTTCCTGTTGGTGCTCTGAGGGAGAGTTTATCATTATAAAACCATCTACTACTGCATTAGGGAGAGGTTCCTGTTGGTGCTCTGAGGGAGAGTTTTTTGTTATAAAACCATCTCCTACTGCATTAGGGAGAGGTTCCTGTTGTATATGGACCTCTAAACCCAATCCACTAGTACTTACAGCATACAAAGCGTAGTGTGGTCAAGCCATGGAGCGGGGGGGGGGGGATTTTGGTAATTTACTGATCACTGGCTTCGTCAGACTCAAAGTCCCCCTTCATGAGAGACTGGGAAAGGGACTTGGGACAAAGCTGGCGCTTAAACGAGTGGCACAGGGCCTCAACATCAGCCTCAAAGGGCATCTTAATCACAACATTGGTCGAAGCTAACTTAAGGGTTTTACTGAGATGGTACCTAGTACTTTCAGAAAATAGCCATGATTTTCTCAAATGCCTCTCCTTTGTGTTTCTGTAATTGTGGACACATTGGATCAATGATGCATATCTGGTGGGACTGTCCAAAGACCAGGAGTCTCTGGAACAGTCTTCTACACAATTAGGAAACTTATGGGACTATCCATCCAGAAAGCTTCTCAAATTGCCCTGCTTAACTTTCATAGCCCCAAAACCCCGAAAATAGCTCAACTCCTCATTATGTTTATACTGCTAGGAACCAAATTAACAATTGCCCGAGCCTGGAAGCAACCTAGTGTTTCCTTCACTCTAGTCAAAAGGAAAATCTTCTGGATAATGGCCCAGGAAAAAACAGTCAGCATCCTTCTAGAGGCTACAGATAAGCATGATGCAATCTGGGAAACCTGGATTAATTACATTTCTCTGACACCTTCTACTCCATCCCTCCAGGGGAGCCTGTGGTGAAGCGAGTTCTCACACTGTCACAAACTTCTCTCTCTTCTTTCTTCTATTCCCCCTTCTCTTATCTTTCCTATGACTACATCACTCTTATTGTTTTATTTTCTCCTCATGGGTCCGTTCTTCGGAACTTCTACTGCTCCAAAGTTACACTCCTCTCTATTTATGGGAGGGGAATTATTTATTTCTAGTTTTAGAATTTAGATTGGTCAATGGATACCTCGCTATCCCCCTCAACAACTTCTGGACAACTATAATAATAAATAAAACCCTCTGGGGGTTATACCAACTGTTTCAGGAGTTCCTACCCTACTATTTTACTGACCGCTGCATTTGTTTTACCGTCTTATTTTACACTCTTCGATCACATTTTAAAACATCATTACGGTTTAAATTAACATTAATTTCATGCCTGTTTATCTCCCGGAGCAGACTTATTGTAGATCCAAGTCAAAACCTAGTGCCCATCTAAGATTTGATGTCTATCAGATCTGCATGGCCTAGTTTTCTATTAACAGACCTCCTAAAAATATCTCAGATTAATTCTTGTGTATGTATTATTTTCATTTTAATGGGGGCATGCCCATCTCTACCCAACACAGCTAGTTCCCGTAAGTGGTGTTAGCATTGAGGAACCATTTACCCCTCCATAGTTAGGAGATATAATATCAATCTCTGGAAGTTAACTGGCAATTGTAACATACCTTAGTATACTGAGCCCAACTTTTGTACACCTGCTGTAACACGTTTAATAAGTATGTACCTATGAAAACATGCTTTTTTAAAAAAAATTCAATAAAAAAAACTATTGCAAGTAAAATATTCTTTTAAAAAACTGAACACTCTATTTGAAAAGAAAATCAGAGCGTGGTGGGACGTAGTCTCATTCTAACAGTACATCAAAGCCCAAATGGTTCCCTGTAGGTTGAGGTGAGATGTACAGCCCAGTGATGGATTACTTGATGAAGAGTCCATCAAGGAGTGGTATATCTTCTTCAATACTAAAGGATTAGAACTCATGACGTTTTTATTACAACGAAAACAGGCTAAAATAAAAAATTTAAATACTGGGGCGTGGCCTGCAGCGGAGCATGATGGCTGACTAAACCCAGAGCTCCGCTCCCATACTCGGATCACACCAACACTCAGCGACCCGAAAAATCTACCCCACAGCAAGGACTCACCGCACAGACCGCCCATGGCATGCCCGGCAACCGTTACGTGCCTCCCGAGCCACGCCGTTTGACAGATTACTGCCAACCAGCCAGCATGAACAAGGCCAAAGATGGCGCTGGCGCAACGAACGGTCGTAGCAGCACCGGCCCGACGAACGGTCGGAACATGCTGACTTTCCCCACAGAAGGCACGGGCTCAACGAATGAAAAAGGCGCAAATCCCCACCACACAGAGGGTGCAGCAAGGCCCGACATGCCTGTGAGGGAAGAAGGGGCTGTATACACCACAGGAGACATCATGGACACCCTTCCCGCTCCAGAGGCCCCAGTGGGGGTTCCACCATCTGACCGATGTAAGAGCCTGGCATCCTCCCCTGCTCTTTCACCCAGCAAGGAGCCACAGCTCAAAAAACAATTTTGGGCCTGCCCAGACGCAGAACTTCCTACCTCAGAGCGCAACACAGCACTGGCAGCAATCCCTGCCACAGAGAACACAGTATTGGAAGCCTCACTAAAAGCTATGTTGATGACACTGCAGAAAGACCTGCACAGGGAACTACATGTCTCCCTGTCACAGATCCATGACAGGGTAGACTGCCTGGAAGACCGAACCACTGACCTGGAGGGTCATATGCAGAACCATATTAAAGCACACAACGAGCTGTTAGATGCTCATGCTCACCACAAGTCAGAGATCCAAAGGATTAATCTGAAATTAGCTGACCTGGAAGATCGCTCGAGGCGACAGAACATAAAAATTAGAGGGGTCCCGGAAACGATTAAGGCTAATGATATCATTACCTACCTACAACTCTTTTCCAAAGTGCTACCCCACTTAAACACCCGCGATTTATTGATCGATCGGGCACACAGGATTGCAAAGCCCGCTCATCTCACTGCTGATGTTCCAAGGGACATTCTGGCAAAAATGCATTACTTCCCAGTTAAGGAGCAAATTCTACACGCTGTTAAGAAAGCTGGGCCGCTACCATCCCCTTACACCAACATCTTGTTCTTTAATGACCTATCAAAAGCCACTATGGATTTCCGCAGATCTTTCATGCCAGTCACCTCCATTCTGCAAGACAGAAAGATTACATACAAGTGGGGTTTCCCTACCAAACTGCTGGTCACCTATCAGCATCAAATCGTACCCATTCTGAACCCTAAGGATGGCTATAAGAAGCTTACCAATTGGGGACTTCTGCCTCTCCCTCCCAACGCATCGGAACAGACAAGACGCCGGCTGACCCACCCGCTCCCTGGAAATCCAGATACCGACAAGGACTGAACCTGGCAAAACCACAACCAGGGATCCCATGCACATACATGATCCAGTATGAGCTCATTCACTCCCGTTTACCACTTCCCCAGGTTAAAGTGTGCAGTGCACACCAGATACTCTCTCTTTCTCTCTTTATTCCTCCTCTCCTCCTCAACTGCTCGTTACATCTAAACTGTTGTTACCGCATTTATCAATTGCCACCTTGAGAAAGCTTTGGTAAAATAAGTGTAAGCACCCCTTTTATACATAGCGTGATACAGTGGTTATTCTTGCATTGTACTGTTTATTATAGACCCGGATTGGGTCCTTGCATGTGAAGTAGGCCCTCGTTCTGCACTCGTAGTCTCGCTCCAGTCGCTCCAGCCCTCTGCAACACCCTCACGACATGTCCTTCACTATTACTTCTCTCAACGTCAAGGGTCTAAATTCCCCTTACAAAAGAAACCTACTATGGAAAGAAGCCCTAACACAACGGGCAGATGTACTCTGTATTCAGGAGACACACTTCTCCAAAGACAAGGCCCCTAAATGCACGCATAGAAAATTTCCCCACTGCTTCGTAGCTAATGCCCCTAAAAAATGTAGAGGCGTCATGATCGCAATCAGTTATGCAGTCTCATTTACACTCCACCACTGCGAAGCTGATGCAGATGGTAGATATTTGATTCTCTCTGCGATCATTGAAAATCAGCGCCTCACTTTAGTTAATCTATATGCACCAATTCAGCGCAGAGAAAATTCTATGCGAAGCTAATGGCTAAACTGGCCCCATTCAGATCCGACCCGCTACTACTATGCGGAGATTTCAACGGTATTGTTGATCCCTCCCTGGATACAACTAACCCAAATAATAGGAGACCCACTGCACTATCCTCCCTTCTCCACAGGGAAGATCTGTTCGATCCCTGGAGGTGCCTACATGACGTGGAGTGAGACTACACGTTCTATTCCCACCCCCACAACTCATACTCTCGGATCGATCTTTTTCTCACAGACAAGTACCCCCTTCAATCAGTATCCGAAGCACACATCGGAGTGATCTCCTGGTCAGATCACGCGCCGATTTCGATCAAATTGTCCATGAACAACTGTCCCCTGAAACATACTTTATGGAGGCTTAACCCATCTCTCCTGGTGACCCCAGGGTTCTCCGACAGAATTTGATACGAGATTGAGTCCTATTTTACACAGAATGCACTATCTGTTGATGACCCGTCTGTCATTTGGAATGCGCACAAGGCGTTCCTAAGAGGCCTGTTCATCAAACTAGGGGCCCAAGCCAAAAAAGCCCAGAGGGTCATGACAGAACAATTGCTGAAACAAATAAAAGATCTCGGAATCCAAAACAAACAATCCCCATCCCCGACAATGGCAGCAGAACTTACGAAAATAAGATACCAACTCAGTGAACACCTTCACAAAAAATTTGATTTCTATATTAAGCGGCTCAAGCTCCTCTTTTACGCCCCGGCAAACAAATCGGGAGCGTTTATGGCCAAACAGTTGAAAAAACAACTCTCTAACCAAAAGATTCAATATCTCACCAATTCCCAGGGTAAAAAGCTAAGTAATCCCCTCGATATAGCTAATTAATTCAGTGCCTTTTACGCCAAGTTGTATAACCTCAAAAACTGTGATAAAACACCCCATCCTAATATAGCAGACATTGACGCATTTCTATCTTCCATCCAGCTTCCGGCCATCACCCAATCACAAGTAGAATTTCTATCGCAACCTTTCTCCACAGCAGAAATAATCACAGCCATTAAACGAATGCCCCTTCACAAAGCCCCAGGCCCAGACAGATTCACAAATGAATATTATAAGCAATTTCCCCTTCAACTCGCCCCACACCTCTGTGAAGCCTTCAATCACCATGTTCCCACAGGTAAAATGCCCAAGGAGTCCTTAGAAGCCCTAGTCGTTACTTTACCAAAGACGGGTAAACCCCCAGACAACCCTGCTAATTACCGCCCCATTTCACTTCTTAATACAGACACAAAATTATATGCTAAACTACTAGCCCAACGCTTATCCACCATCATCCCCCATCTAATACACCCCGACCAGGTAGGATTTGTTCCCCAAAGACAAACAAGTGACGTCACAAGATGCCTCATTGACCTAATACAGTGGGTGGAGGGCTCCCGAACGCCTTCTCTGTTCCTCTCCCTGGATGCAGAGAAGGCGTTCGATAGAGTCCACTGGACATATATGGAAAAAGTGCTCTTGAAATTCGGCCTGACAGGCCCATTCCTGGCAGCAATACTGAATTTGTACTCTGCCCCATCCGCAAGAGTGTGGACGTCAGGGATCAAATCAGAGCCATTCGACATCACCAATGGTACAAGACAAGGGTGCCCTTTATCACCCTTGATCTTTGCTATGGGGATGGAACCCCTCGCACAAACCATCAGAGACTCTCCCTCGGTCAAAGGCATCAAGGTGGGCAGTGTAGAACATAAAATAGGGCTATATGCCGATGACGTTATTATCACCCTATCAGAACCCAAATCGTCCCTGGCAGCCACGCAAAAAATATTAGACCAGTTTAGCGCCATCTCCCTCTATAAGATAAACACTAGCAAATCCATTATGCTGGACTTAGGCATTGACCCGGCTACTAAACCCACTATCTCTGACAACACACCCTTTCAATGGTCCGCCAACACATCACTTCCATACCTGGGCATTCACTTGCCCTTCCCAAGCAGCTCTATGCTAAAAGTAAACTATGAAATCCTCCAGGAGAAACTTGTGCGCATCTCCAAAGATTTGGGCTCTCTCCCTGTCTCATGGGCTGGAAGAGTGACTCAATCAAAAATGTATCTACTTCCTCACATATTATATATGTTCCGTGCTGTGCCTCTTCCCCTTCTTCCCTCCCAACTGCACCAGCTTCAGAAGATGCTAACTGCATTCATTTGGCAACATAAAAAACCCAGATTCAAAAATGACATTCTTCTAACCTCTGCTAAGGACGGTGGATTAGGGGCGCCTAACATTCAGGCATACTACCGGGCAGTAATCCTTGACCAATTAAAGCATTGGTGTCAGACCCCAACAACACATGGACTCAAATTGAAGCCGCAGTCACGCACGTGGACCCGAAGCTCCTCATTACCGCTATTATGCTTAATTATAAACCACAGTATTATCATATGGATACAATTACAGCCGCCCTGAGAGTCTGGACCACATGTTCACAACATACCCAAGGAATTCCCAGGGTTTTACTTTCCAAACTACCCATTAAAGCATTGGAGCTGTTCTCACCCGATCTGTCTCTTGAAAGCTGGCAACAAAGAGGGCTCCACACCCTTGACCAGATGTTTGACAACACTGTACTGCTGTCATTCTCGCAACTACAACAAGCCTATGGACTACACAAGCAGTCATTCTTCCTATATCTCAGAATCCGGTCAATCCTATCCAAGCTCAAATTCTCTGGGGATGTGTCCACACTAACTAGCATCATACTGTTCTATGAATCTACTAAAACAGGCACTGGGGGCATTTCCCGGATACATAACCTTCTTACCTCCCCTCCAACTGAACTATCACACCCTTCTTATGCATTTTGGTGCACTCGTGCGGAAACCCCACCATCGAGAGCTATGTGGAATAAAGCTCTTGCTCTCCCTCTCCGGTCTTCACACTGCATTTCCCACTGGGAATCATTGCAAAAGTTGGCCCACAAATGTTCCCTTCCACATCCCCTCTATGCTGGAGGAACTGTAATGACAGGGGAACCCTGTGTCACATTTGGTGGGATTGCCGCTATGTCAAACACTTCTGGCAAGAAGTGGCCACACTGATCTCCTCCTTATGCAACATCAATACCCACTTGTCCTCTTTAGACCTTCTCCTAGGTATGTCAATTCCATCCTGGCCCAAACAAGTCAGGATCTTAGCATCTCACATATTACTAGCCGCCCGGCTAGCAGTGGCAAAAAAACGGAAGTCTGCTGCTGCACCAACTGTTTCGGATCTTATCATCTTACTCAACTCACACTTTCAGCTTGAATTTGCATTTGCAAAAGCTAATTTGACCACGACGCAATTTCTCCAGGACTGGGGGCCTTGGATTTCTGACCACAGGAGCTTACCACTGTAATTCTAGAACTCCATGGACACCACTTAATTGGATCCATGGGATCCCCGAAGTGCCCTCCGTACTTGATTGTTGTTCAACAGGGCTGCCCGCATACAATGGGCCCTCCCTGTCGGGTCCGCGTACCACACGCACTCAATAACTTTATTACCAACTTTCTCAGTCTGTTCTGTTCTTCACTAGTTCTAACTCAAGAGGTCATATCTTCGACATTGACGTCTACAAAGTTCGACTGGACCTCTAAGATATGACCAATTACAGTTAATTATGCCGTACATGCACTGTTCATTAAGTAGAGGAATTGGCTCGCCACCTCCACACCTCTAGGCACAGCATGATCCCGATACGGGGTGCCTGGTGTGCAGGCATTGAGACCACTACATCTACGCTACTCCTGAACGCACTTGTATTTGTATCTGTTATTGTGATACTTATTCTACTGTTAGGCGTGGGGTTACCACACCTCTAACTATCTAAGCTTACTATGTATCTTGTATCCTTGTGAAAAATCTTTTCAATAAAGATCTTTGAAAAAAAAAAATGTAAATACTGAGATATCAGCTTTAAAAACTTGGGTTGAACCACATAAGGAGGAACCAGAATTCATCAGATTATTGGGAGAACCCCTAACAAAGGGGACACGAAAAATTAAGGGAATGTACATTGAGCCAATAAGAATAATTCCTCTCAAAAGGTTAATGGTCAGATCTCTGCCAATAACCAAACAGGATTTAGACCAATGGGTAGGCAACATAATAGTCCATAGATTAATCAGGATTACGGCCATAACGGTCATTTTAGACCTCCTAATTTTTCAAGGGGAAATAGAAGACCTTTTAGGAGTAGGGGATCCTTTAATGGAAGGAGACCTTACGGACAAAGTGGGGTCCAATCTATGTACCATTCAGCCCAACAAGAATATAGAACTCCATACCCTCAAGGCCAATGCCAACAAGGAGGGTATGATCAGAGATGGAATAATAGATATGCTCCATTGGATAATTATGAGAATGACCATTACAGAGGAGATTTTTTAGCCCCAATGGGGTCCTCCAGAAGGGGGGGATCCACAAGGGGGGGTATACATTAGAAACAGATCTGGAGCAGAAATAAAAGAGCGAATGGAAGAAGAGCAGGAAAGAGAATCCAAAAAAAGAAAAACCCAATGGGTAAGGTATCTATAATTTCAGTGGCGTTACATTAAGTTCTAATGAAATTAAGGTTCTTGATAAAAGCCTCAAGTTGGCTCCTACTAAGAACCTTAATAAATTTGACACAGTCATTCATATTCAGAAATATATTAGGACTTTAAATATTAAAAAATAATTTTTATCAAAAACAGGGGAGAATATTAATATGGTCACACCTAAAACAAATCTTAGGAATAAATCTACTTTTAACCCATCAGGAATGGATAATAAACATATAGAAGTTTTTAAAAATATGGTAACAGGGGATTTGGGAAAACTATTGCTTAAGAAGGTTTTTGATCCAGAACACATTAGATGAGGAATACGGGCTCTGGAAGAAAAGAAAGGGGTGATTGTGAGACCAGCAGATAAAGGGGGGGATTGTTCTTTTGTCCAAGGAATATTATAAGAAAGAGATGGAAAGACAAGAACGAAAGAAAATGCATATGAATTATTAAATGTGAACCCAGTTACACTGTTTAAGAAAGAATTATTTGAAGTAATAAAAAGAGGGGTTAATAAAAAGATTCAGAGTAAGAAAGAAGCAGAATATCTAAATCCAAAAGCGTGCAGAACACCAGTAATTTATTTCCTCCCCAAAATACATAAGGATGAAAAGAGACCACTCGGGAGACCCATTGTAAATGGGGTGGACTCTGTCATCCAGATGAGCACAATATCTGGATATTTTTTTTTACAGCCATTAGTTATCTCAATTCCAGCATATTTAAAGGATACAAAGCCTTTATTGCAAATTTTGGATGGAATAGAGTTAGAAGAAGGTCCGTATTATTTAGTGACGGCGGACTTAAAATTCATTATATACTATAATTGAACATTCTGAAGCCATACAGTCGGTAAGATGGGCATTGAATAATTATAGTTTTGATAAAAGAACATCAGAAATTATTTCTAAAATGGCAATGTTTTTTTTGACCTGGAAATTTATTTCCAGGGTGGAAAACTGTGCACTAAGTCCCCAATAGAGACCTGAGTGTTATAACATTTTGGGGGGTAGAGTAAGTAAAACACCATTGGAGGGGAGGAAATTTTGTTAGGTATCTAAGTCAACGTGAATCTTTCTGGATATATGAGACCCAGGTTTTGGTGCCTAGGGATCTCAATGTTGATTTTGACCTAAATTGCTTTATTATCAGTAGCTAGTTAGGTTACCAAATATCACTGAGTGGAGTAAATAATAGAAATATTATAGTGAATATATTATATAGTTTGTTTCTGCTGTTATGTATTTTCATTCATTGTTAATGTTTATTATATTCCCCTCTCTTATAAATTATATTCCCCTGTCGTAGCCTCCTTGACGGTATTCCCGAGTGTGTCTCTGCGGGCTGTGTCCTCCACCCAATGCCTGCGTGATGCCGGGCTCCATTCCCTGTGAGCGTCACGTCGCATGGGGGCGGAGCTTGGTGGCAAATTCAAAAAGTGAAATACACAGTAAACATATAGTACACTGTAATCTGTAAGATTACATTACTGTATCAAATCATTTCACATCCCTTTTGTCCCTAGTGCTATGTCCAGTGCCCTGCATGCACTTTTATATTATATATGCCATTCTTTCTGCCTGGAAACTTGAGAACATCCATGGCATAAAAAAGCGTCCCTTCACATCAAAAGTGGGTTTTGATCAACTAGAAAACACTGATAGTAAATAAGAATCATTTGCAGAATTGAGTGATACAGATTTTTTGGGAAATTTATCATCAGACACTGAAAGTGATGACCGCGACAATTCTGCAACTGAGCAAATATCAGTGCTTTTGACTAGATTACATTATTGAATAAAATTTACTATTATTATATTATTATTTTTGATAATTATTTATAGTTATTTATGATATTATATATTTTTTTCATATATATTATAATTTATGATTTCATTATTTGAAACTTTATCATACCCGGGATTTCTACTAGACTCTTGTCTTAAGAGAGTTATTCCTAAGAATTACAGGCCTACAATAAAAAAACGCCTAATTTCTATGCAAAAAAATGTACCGCTTTGAGACGCAAAAATCTGACATAATCATACCGCCAGGGAGGTTAAAAAAATGTTTTATTGTATAAATTCAATGATGTTTATCATATTCAGATTAATTAGTGGATACGTTGTACTTACACATGTCCACTATAGATAGTATTGATTGTATTTGGATATATTTTAAAAATATTTTTTAAATATCCCTTTTTATTATATTTAATATATTTTATTTATTTAGTACAATGCATATGTATATAAATTACTTAGATTGTCAGATAAAATGTGAATCATATATTATCAATGCTTATATTAGGCTGGTACAATGTATTTGATTGGCTCTATAGGGATATTGGTTGTTGTAATGGGAAAGAATAAGAAAATTGTAATCAGAGGTGGTGATGTTTGCATTGTGCTATATATATATTGAGGATTAGATTGGCAGGGTGGATAGGAAGGGATAGCAGGATTTTAGTTTACTAGTAATTTGTCCATTACGCATGTAATATCACCGCTGAAGAGACGCCAGTGAGGGTTGCTATGGTAAGTCAGTTAAGGGGTAGCTTCAGGCTGCTGAGGAAGCCCAATCAGAGGTGACACACATGTCTAGGAGGAGCAACTCTATTCATTGACATCACGTATATTCCCTGTATGCCCGAAGGGGGTGAGCCAGCCAGATGGGCTTTGTTTGCACATTTTAATGTTCTTGTAAGCGTTTTATAAGGGGGTTGTTATGAATTAAATTTTTTAAGCAGAGACCACAATATAGTCTCCCACCTGTCTTTTATATGGTCTGGCTGTATACCTATACAGAACGGGTGATACCCGTGCATTGCAGCTATAAACTAATTTGAGGAATGGAGTATTGAATATCATTTCCTAAGAGCCCGCATACAGAGCCTTATCCTAAGAAGGATCCTGGATCCAGGAGGAATTGGCAGTTGGGAGGATTGTTGGGAGATTGATGTATATATGCCCTAATTACTGGGCAGTGAGGTGAGCAGGTTCTCCTGGTGGTGGGATATCTGTTGTTTTGACACACATTTGTGGACTTTATATACATAAATTTTGTATGTGGAATTGGACTGCATATGAATTTCACGGAGTATAGAGAGTAGCACGGCACTGTATTATCTATTTAGTCCTCCTCCATGTTGCCGCCTGCTGATGGTGTCCAATCCTCCTTCATGTTGCCACCTGCTGATGGTGTCCAGTCCTCCTCCATGTTGCCGCCTGCCAATGGTGCCCATGCCTCTTCCATGTTGCCGCTTGCCGATGGTGCCCATGCCTCTTCCATGTTGCCGCCTGCTAATGGTGTCCATGCCTCTTCTATGTTGCCATCTGCCAATGGGATCCATGCTGCCGTCTGTTGCCAAACCTGCCACGGGTGACCTGCCATCTGTTGCCAAGCCTGACATGGGTGATCTGTGGCCTGCTGCCCAGGTAGACTATGCTGATTCCCAGGCTGCCACCCAGCTGGACTATGCTGATTCCTGGGCTGCCACCCCTCTGGACTATGCTGATTCCTGGGCTGTCACCTCTCTGGACTGTGCTGATTCATGGGCTGCCGCCTCTCTGGACTGTGCTGATTCCCAGGTTGCCATGCCTGTGGACTATGCAAATACCCGGGCTGCCGCCCCTCTGGATTATGCCAATTCATTACTTGCCGTCAAGCTGTTGACTAGGCTAAACTCCCATCTGCTGATGTGTTTGAGGCTTCTGTAGTTCCGGTGTCATATGGCTTTAATGGGTTATCTGTGTGGATTAAGATCCCTCCTGCTATCCGCTCTAATCTCTTTTTGCAGCTAGCTGATCCTGTTATGCCAAGGCCAGGAGGTCCTAATATACACTATGAACTTTCTCTGTTGTTACAGCCCCAGTAGTAGAGGTCCTATGGGAAAGGGCAGTGTTCCATATGAACCTTGTCCTGACCCAGGGGTCATCTCTGCGATCCTTATCACATTTGGGGACCCGAGTGGGGTAACCTATGCCCTGGGTAGATCTGAGTGGCATGAAAAACACAGAGCAATCTCTAGCAACAGAGAGAGAGGAGGTCCGGGTACGATGGGACACCCTGGCATCAGGGTGCCTGCATGGACCAGGGACTCAGACATTAAGTGTTAAGCTTTTAGTGTCCCAACATTGGGACACAGGCTGCTTTTGGTAAGCCTTGGATGTTGCACCTCTTTAAGGATCTGACCAGCAGAAAACCCAGCCAGTTTTTGGGCCCTGGTGGTTGGGTTCTCACCAAGCCTTTGGACATTGGCAGTTAGGGACCCAGTCAGCTTGCGGACCCCAGTGGTGGAACTGTAAGGAGCGGCCGAAGGCTGCTCCTTAAGGAGGGGGTAATGTTAGGACTGGGTTCACCTGCTGGTGGCACTGTGCTGTTCTGGACTGTTTGCTGCAGCTCCAGTGTCCACCAGCAGGTGTCTCCCAAGAGCCAACAGGCTGTAATAATCAACCATAACTGCATTCAGACATTTGGTAACTATTTAATGCTGCTCCTCCCTTCAATCAGCGCGTCACGATTCAGTTTGCCTCATTGCTGCCGGAGATCCTGTTTCAGCCTGTACCCCTCTGCCTTGCTCCTGTCCTCCTCTGCCTTGTTCTGGCTCCCTGCCTTGTATCCAATTTGATTCCCTGCATACCCTGTACTCTTGTCCTTTATATTGTAGATCTTGTATATAGTCAGTTGCTAGGATTATCAGTTGTTTGTCTTTTGGGGTTTTGCTCACTGTTTTGCTGTGAATGTTTATTGGTGTCTGTTCACTGTTAATAAACCTCACTTTAAGGATATATATATACTTGTTTGTTTGGTCTCAGTTTTCTTGTGTAGCTACCTTTCTGGTCTCCTTGCTGCAGAAGCCTGACAACTACATGGCATTACATTTGCAGTAACGCAATGAAATATATGGCGATAAACTTGCAGTAACGCACAGAAATATATGGCATTAAACTTGCAGTAACGCAATGAAATATATGGCGTTAAGCTTGCAGTAACGCAATTAAATATATGGCGTTCAACGTGCAGTAACGCAATGAAATATATGGCGTTAAACTTGCAATATCGCACAGAATTATATGATATTAAACTTGCAAAGATGCAATGAAATATGTGGCGTTAAACTTGCAGTAATGCAATGAAATATATAGAGTTAAACTTGCAGTATCTCAATTAAATATTTGGCGTTAAACTTGCAATAACGCACAGAATTATATGATGTTAAACTTGCAAAGATGCAATAAAATATATGGCGTTAAACTTGCAATAATGCAATGAAATATATAGCGTTAAACTTGCAGTATCGCAATTAAATATTTGGCGTTAAACTTGCAGTAATGCACAGAACTATATGGTGTTAAACTTGCAGTAACAGAATTAAATATATGGCATTAAACTTGCAGTAACGCACAGAACTATAGGGCGTTAAACTTGCAGTAATGCAATGAAATACTGTATATGATGTTAAATGGTCAATACACTGATACTAACAGAACTGTCCCTAGATGCACACTAATTTTAAGATGAATGGTGGTGATACACTACACTGACTAGACTATCCCTAGATTGACATTAATGTAAAGATGAATGGTCATCACTACACTCACACTGACTATCCCTAGATTCACACTAAACTAGTATTTTATACTGACAATAGAATCCCAATAGCACACTAACTGTCTAGTAGCACTGAACAGAGCCCTGTTCTATCTCTCTCCACACCGATATCACGCTGAAAATGGCTTCTATTGAAAGAATATTTTATAGTGTGGGGTAGGACCAAGAGCAATGAGCCATGATTGGATAGAGTCATCATGACAGCGTCCAATTGTGGCAATGACAGTGCTCTGTGCCCTGATTGGGCAAAGCTTTCATTGCTTCAGCCAATCAAGTTTTTTGGGTTTGAGTTTGAGTTCTGGGTTCGGGTAATTGATCACGCATGTTGAATAGCTGCAGGGCAGCCAATCAACAAGCGTTTCACTGGTTTGCCCTTAGAAGCCATCACAGCCATGCCTACTAATGGCATGGCTGTGATTGGCCAGTGCATCATGTGACCCAGCCTCTTTATAAGCTGGAGTCACTTAGTGCTGCATGTCACATGCTCTCTGGGTAGTGTAGGGAGAGGATGCTGCCGGTGCTGTGAGGGACAGATTGCAGATAGATAGATAGGTAGAGATTACTACTACTACTGCTTTTAGGGACAGATTGCAGATAGATATATAGGTAGAGATTACTACTACTACTGCTTTTAGGGACAGATTGCAGATCTCATCCTGCATTACAGAAAGATCTGACTGTACTAGGTAGAGTCTACTGTAAGGGACAGATTATTGTTCTAAAATAATTTTTCAGCCCTCTAGCACTTTCCAGGACTCTTTTACAGTCATTTTTGTGCCAAATTCAATGGGGTTCGGGGTAAAGTTCGGGTCAAGTTCGGTACCGAACCCAGACTTTTTCCGAACTCTAGTGAACAGTCAATGTTCGGCCCAAACTCATGCCCAGGCCGAACCATTCGCCCACCCCTAATGCTTACTTTATGAAGCTTGTTAATCACATAGTATCTGGACTTGGCACTTGTTTAGACTGCCATATAGGATCATTTATATGTATTTGTCTACCAAGGTATGTTTATAAACATTCTGGTAGACAAGGGGCTAAAACAAGCTCATGGATGCAGCAGCAGGAATCTGAAAATTTCAATTGATATTGCGTAAGCAGGGCTATAGTCAGAAAATATTCAAATGAGATTATGAATGGGCTAAGACTAGCCCTCAATATGTTCATCTTTTTCTGTGAAATACATCTCTACAAACCCCTAAAATCCATTCATGAATTTATTCGTCATTGCTAACTAAACACTGGTATTTGCTCTCTCTTGTATTGTTCAATATTTCTTGGATAGCTGACCTAGCATTACTTTTAGAAGGAATCTGTTGTTAATAAATATGCTGGTCACAAGTCACTTTGAGAGTAGGTTGCTTCTTTACCCTTAGGGGCTTTCAGATGTATGTGTACCAATTTTAAATTCATTAATGCTGGCAGAAATGCAATTCAACCTAATTGGCGAGAACTCAGACCATGACACTCTGTTAACTGACTGACACCTGGGGTGGTGTATTTATCATCATGTAAATTATATTCTATGTTCATCAAACAAAATGCCACTGATGGAAAAGAGTATACAATCATGTATATGACATTTACAATTTGCAAAGCTTGGTAGCTAGGCCTTTTGCTTGTCAGCATAATTATCAGTTACAATGTTTTGATAGGATCTACCCCAATATCGTGGTTATTTTTTTGATGAAAAAAAAAAAAATACTTCAAACTGAGACCAGGTAGATTTTTAATCTAAATGCGACACATAAACCCACTTTAAATGATGGTACCGTTTTGCATCATTTTTGTAATGTCTGAACTGATACATAGTTGTGAATTCATAACCATGTCTGTGATGATATGTACATTATATGTTATCTGCTTTCATTAGAAGAAGAATTCCAGGCATGGATATATTAAACATAGTTGCTTTGGGCCAATGTAACTATGTATACATCATATCAGAAAGCTGACAATCCTTTAAGTAGACACCCTTACTTTTGTAATCTTCACTTGCTTCTGGGTTCCATATTGAGTAACTGATTTGCTTAATTCTGAATAAAGGAGGTCAGCTGCTTGGCATGGGCATCATTCAGAGAATGCTTAGCATTTTATGATTGAATGCAAAGTGTTCTGATTGGAAGAGGTGGATAGTGTGACATCACCAACCACCTTTCCACCCCATACAATCAGAGAAAGCTTTACATTCATTCATATAGTGCAAAGCATTCTCTGACTGGCACACATGTCAAACAACGAACCTTCTGCATTGAGAATGCAGCAGGCTACCTCCTCAACATGGGACCTGGAATCAAGTGTAGATCAGTTATTTCCAGGTTCCAGGGGCATCAACCTGGAATTCTTCTTTAAGAATTCTAAGTTGATTATATTTATATCTTCTTAGATCAGCATTTTTCACCCCCAACTGGCCATGTTTTGGGAATTGTCCTTAGATCAAATATCTGACATAAATACCAAACCATTGACATTGATATAAAACACATTTGTAGTGTTAAAGAAAGCTCGAAAATATGACCTGTTTTGGGTGCTTGATCACTGGGGTTGGGAACCACAATCTTAGATTATGACGATCCCCCACCTTTGCAAGGCTTTTCTAATCTTTTATTGTCAATCAGTTTTTTTATTTGCTTGTGGGCTCTCTCTTTTTGGCTGGTTCAGGTAATGTCTTGTTTGAGTTATGCAGGTGCACTGGAGTGGGTGCTAATGTGCATCCATTTCTTCTGTTTTGAGCACTGAGCCTGGCACTAGAGTTGAGCGAACCCGAACTGTAAAGTTCGGGTCCGTACCAAACTTTGGGGTGTCCATGACCTGGACCCGAACCCGGACATTTGAAAAAAAGTTCGGGTTCGGGTTCTGGGTTTGGGTATTTGATCACGCATGTTGAATAGCTGCAGGGCAGCCAATCAACAAGCGTTTCACTGGTTTGCCCTTAGAAGCCATCACAGCCATGCCTACTAATGGCATGGCTGTGATTGGCCAGTGCATCATGTGACCCAGCCTCCATATAAGCTGGAGTCACGTAGTGCTGCATGTCACATGCTCTCAGGCTAGTCTAGGGAGAGGATGCTGCCGGCATTGTGAGAAACAGATTGCAGATATTAATAACATCTCATCCTGCATTGCTGAACGATCTGATTCTGAACTAGGTAGAGATTACTACTACTGCTTTGCGGGACAGATTGCAGATCTCATCATGCATTACAGAACGATCTGATTCTGGACTAGGTAGAGTCTACTGCTTTGAGGGACAGATTGCAGATCTCATCCTGCATTACAGAATGATCTGATTCTGGACTAGGTAGAGTCTACTGCTTTGAGGGACAGATTATTGTTCTAAAATCATCGCCTACTCCTATAGTGTCAGGTTCCTGCTGTTGCTGCAAGGGACAGATTATTGTTCTAAAATCATCGCCTACTACTATAGGGTTAGGTTCCTGCTGTTGCTGTAAGAGACAGATTATTGTTCTAAAATCATCGCCTACTCCTATAGGGTCAGGTTCCTGCTGGAGCTGTAAGGGACAGGTTATTGTTCTATAATCATCTCCTAGTTCTATAGAGAGAGGTTCCTGCTGATGCTGTAAGGGACAGATTATTGTTCTAAAATCATCTCCTAGTTCTATAGGGAGAGGTTCTTGCTGCTCCTGTAAAAGAAGATTTTTTTTGTATTAATAAATACTTAAATAGTGCTACATAGTACATTTGCGGGCA
>BLSH010549496.1:694722-707644 GCA_018402905.1 Glandirana rugosa
CGTGCTTACGCAGTGTACTGTGTCTCTTCCCTTTTACTGATTAGCCCGGGTTAAACCTGTAAAAGTGAATCCCCACATGAGTGAAAACAACGGTCGTCAAATCTGTAATTGCCGACAAACAACTCATTAAAACTCCCATGTCGTTTAAATGTGACAGTATGTTCGACACGTGAGTGATGAAATGAAACATCGTTTCACAATAAAGAAGTCACAACGGTGTACTTTTCTATATTATTTTATAAATGTTTTTACACTCCCCACATGAGTGAAAACACTCTGTGACATATATAAATGCGCTGTATATATAGGCTATACTGGATGCAGCGTATATATACAGTGTCTCACAAAAGTGAGTACACCCCTCACATTTTTGTAAATATTTTATTATATCTTTTCATGTGGCAACACTGAAGAAATAACACTTTGCTACAAAGTAAAGTAGTGAGTGCACAGCTTGTATGACAGTGTAAATTTGCTGTACCCTCAAAATTACTCAACAAACAGCCGTTAATGTCTAAACTGCTGGCAACAAAAGTGAGTACACCCCTAAGTGAAAATGTCCAAATTGGGCCCGATTAGTCATTTTCCCTTCTCTGTGTCATGTGACGCATTCGTGCTACAAGGTCTCAGGTGTGAATAGGGAGCAGATGTGTTAAATTTGATGTTATCACTCTCACTGGTCACTGTAGGTTCAACAAGGCACCTCATGGCAAAAAAACTCTCTGAGGATCTGAAAAAAAGAATTGCTGCTCTACATAAAGATGGATTAGGCTATAAGAATATTGCCAAGACCCTGAAACTGAGCTGCAGCAAGGTGGTCAAATCCATACAGCGGTTTAACAAGACAGGTTCTACCCAGAACAGGCCTCGCCATGGTCAACCAAAGAAGTTGAATGCACATGCTCAGCATCATATCGAGAGGTTGTCTTTGGGAAATAGATGTATGAGAGCTGCCAGCATTGCTGCAGAGGTTGAAGGAGTGGGGGGTCAGCCTGTCAGTGCTCAGCCTATACGCCGCACACTGCATCAAATTAGTCTGTATGGCTATCATCCCAGAAGGAAGCCTTTTCTAAAGATGATGCGCAAGAAAGCCTGCAAACAGTTTACTGAAGACAAGCAGACTAAGGGCATGGATTACTGGAACCATGTCCTGTTGTCTGATGAGACCTAGATAAACGTATTCGGTTCAGATGGTGTCAAGCGTGTGCGGTGGCAACCAGGTCAGTACAAAGACAAGTGTGTCTTACCTACAGTCAAGCATGGTGGTGGGAGTGTCATGGTCTGGGGCTGCATGAGTGCTGCTGGACTGGGGAGCTACAGTTCATTGAGGGAACCATGAATGCCAACGTACTGTGACATACTGAAGAAGAGCATGATCCCCTCCTTCAGAGACTGGACCACAGGGCAGTATCCCAACATGCTAACAATCCCAAACACACCTCCAAGATGACCACTACCATGCTAAAGAAGCTGAGGATAAAGGTGATGGACTGGCCAAGCATGCCTCCAGTCCTAAACCCTATTGAGCATCTGTGGGTCATCCTCAAATGGAAGGTGGAGGAGCGCAAGGTCTCTAACTTCCACCAGCTCCGTGATGTCATCATGGGGGAGTGGAAGAGGACTCCAGTGCAACCTTTGAAGCTCTGGTGAACTCCATGCCCAAGAGTGTTAAGGCAGTGCTGGAAAATAATGGTGGCCACACAAAATATTGACATTGTGGGCACAATTTGAAAATTTTCACTTAGGGGTGTACTCAATTTTGTTGCCAGCGGTTTAGACATTAATGTCTGTGTTTTGAGTTGTTTTGAGGGGACAGTAAATTTACACTGTTATACAAGCTGTACACTCACTACTTTACATTGTAGCAAAGGGTCATTTATTTTGTGTTGTCACATGAAAAGATATAATAAAATATTTACAAAAATGTGAGGGGTGTACTCACTTTTGTGAGATATTGTGTGTGTATATATATATATATATATATATATATATATATATATATATATGATGGCAAAAAGGACAATGGTCGGGACTGCTAGCACCTTGTCTACCAGATGAGCCCCAAAAGGCCTATTTTGAGTTGGAACCTGATAAGGCCCATAAAAATGGAGATACTCGCATGCCTAGGTGTCACCATGGCTGCCCGGGCTCAACGGGTGCATCAGTGGACCTACCGCATGGACCAGCCACCCTGCTCCCAAATGGTTGACTTGATCCATCCACGAGGAAGTGGTTACAGCCAGAGACGTTGTCAGGCCCTCAGATCATGGAGCGTGTAGTCATGGACCGGTATCTGCGTGCGCTCCCTGCTACTTTGAGGAAGTGGGTCAGCCACGGGAACCCCAAAATGGCAAACCAACTGGTGGACCTCGTGTAGAGATACAGTGCTGCTGAGGACTTGTTGCACCCATCTGCGCCCCACTCCAATGTATCTAGGGGTGAGAAATTGCCCAGTGGACCCGGTAAGACTGTTCCAGGGTTTAAGGGCATGGAGAAGTTTGATAAGACTGCTACGGCTAAAGAGACTATGGGCTCTAGACCTGGAGACTGGCCAAAGAAACCAGGAAGGTCTTGGGGACCCTTGAGAGGACTGAGTACAGAGCACATACAGTGCTACCGATGTCCTGCATGGGACATATTGCTGCCAACTGTCCCCTAAATGATAAACCAATGCAGTGTGATAATGCTTATATGAAAAGACGCACATCTCTTTTTGCACAGGTCACATGTAATGCATCACGTCAGGGTTGCATGGAAAAGCAATAGTGTGTGATTTCTGTTGATGGAAAATCAGTCACTGCACTGCTTATTTCTGGTAGCGTTGTGCCTTTAGTCAACAGCAATTGTGTAAATCCTGCAAAATTACACCCTAGCACAATCAGGGTCATTTTCATCCATGGGGACACTTGGGACTACCAGACTGCGGAGGTTGAGATTGACACCCCTTGGGGCACATTCAGTGAGGGTGGTACCTTCACTGCTTCATGGGGTCCTAGTGGGGAGAGATTTTACCCATTTTTGGAGGTTATGGGAAGCCACAGGGAGTCTGGAGGATAGAGCTCCCCCTGCTGGGGAAACATGGGACCTTTCACCAGAACCTTTTTGCTGAATGGAAGGGGAGACTGTTGGCAGGACCGAGAAAGGAGGAGACCCTCTTCCTTTTCCTGTAATGGCTGGGGAGCCAGAGGACCTGGAAGAAAGCTCTCAGCTTCAGGTTACCGAACAAGAGGGCATCTCTGACTCTAATAGTGGGATTGGACAGAATGTGATGCATGACTTAGAGGTCAGGAAGGAGGATTTTTGTACAGAGCAATTACAAGATGTCATCCTTATTAGAGCGAGCGAAAAGGTTAAGATGATGGATGGGGAACATGTGGATCCTAATTGGGGGGTGTCTTTCCCCTACATGGCGCTTAAAAACAATTTGCTGTATCAGGTGGTAAAACATGATGAGGACAAGGTAAAACAGCTGGTGATTCCCAAACCCTACAGCAGGATGGTGCTAGACTTGGCCCATGGTCATATAATGGGGGGCATCTGGGTATGGAGAAGACCATGGAGAGAATAACCCAGATATTCTTCTGGTCCGGGTTGTATGCAGATGTCAGAGAGTACTGTGAGTCATGCCCCGAGTTTTTAATGTCTGCACCGTCATCCCATTTTTGCAGTCCGGTTGTTCCCCTACCCATAATTGAAGTACTTTTTGAGAGAAATGGCATGGATCTGGTGGGGCCAGTAGTAAAGTCTGCCCGGGGCCACCAGCACATTCTGGTAATACTGGACTAAGTGACACGCTATCCTAAAGCCATACCCTTGCGGATTACCTCACCTAAGACTATTGCCAAGGATTTGGTCCAGGTATTTAGTCGTGTGGGGATCCCAAAAGAGATCTTAATGTCCAGGGTTGCTAAGGAGCTGTGCAAGTTATACAAAATCTCCCATCTCCGTACCTTTGTCTACCACCCCCAAACAGATGGAGGCACCCCAGAGAAAGCGTTTAAGCTAGTGTTTTTATACTGCAGAGTCTCTTGCAGAGGTATAAAGTAATGCAAACTTACAATAATTTCCATACTAACTTTTATTCCTTTATCTGTGTTGATAGAATATTTTTTTCTTTATTTCTCATTTTTGTTTAACCAGAAAAATCAATTATTAATTACTGAAGTGAAGTTGTTTGAAACGAGCAGATGAGGTAACAACTATAAGAACTATGAGTCACATTTCACTTTATATCATTTTATCAAGGCCATGCAGTTTCACAGTCTACAGTAATCAGCTCTCCTCCATAGCCAAATGATATTTATGAAGACCACCTTTATTGCATCTTCAATTTACTTTTAGTTTAAATTCTACCTGAAAAATACAGATCTCTAATGGAAAAACAGCCATAAATACCACCGGTTTACTACTTTAGAAATTGGGTATTAATACAATTTTGATTCACTCTTTGGTTACTGTCTTTTCTTTTTTTTAATTAATACCATTATCACATTGTAAGATTTATATTAATGCCTATTAAAGAGAAGCATGTAGAAGAGTATTTAATGTGACATTTCCTAAGTGTGCCATAAATGAATTACATTGTCCTGCAAGGAAGCTGGTCCTTAAATCATATGGCGGCTAATGCAATACTAATTTGTAATTTTCACCAAGAGTATTATATAGTAACCCAGACTCTCCTTTATGACAACTGAGGACAAGTCCATCACTCACCATACTGATGGTAATTGAATTTAAATGCTTGAACTTTTCCTTTTTATAAACAACTACTTTCTGCGCTCAGAAAATTAGTAAGTGTATAGTTTTTCTGTCAAATGCTCTTCGATGATGTTATCATAATTCATTTTAGAAATTGCTACTAATGTATAACGTCCCCTCTCTCTGCCAAAGCAATGTTTAAAGTATGAGGTAGTAAGTCCTCAGACTTAGTTTAGTACTATTTTCGTTGTTTTCCCTAATAGAAATAAAGCATTTAATTATTTATCTAAAAAGTTGCTATTCAGAATATTCTATTGAATATTCTAATTGCTATTCAGAATTTTCTAATGATGTACATATAATCAAACATATAGTTTAAGCATTTTCTATAAATGGAATTGTGTGGAGTTAGTATCCTGGCTAAAGGGTCAGTGCAACAAATGTGATATATTTACATATAGGTAGGTGGAGCTTGGTGGGCTGAGTTAGTCCTTGGCTTCTTAAATGTTTGGGATGCTGCAATAGAAATATCTACCAGTTATATTTCTAAATACTGTGTCTGTTCTCTTGAGTACTTTGACGTTCCCACCCTGGTTTGTCTGTTTCAGTTCTCTCCTTATTTCTTCATAATTTATTATGATGAAAGGTGTAACAGGGAAAGTGTGAATATAGTCCCAAATAAACAGATGTAATTCCAGTTCTAATTATCCAATATTTGTCTATCCATCCATTTATCTATCCCAGGTGGCGAACAAGTTAGACACAAAGAGCCAAAATTTTAAACTGTGAGAGTCAGAGAGCCACACCACACAGTGACCTGCCAAAACAGACAAACACTCACACAGAAGTGGCGCTAAGCGGCGCGAATCGGCGCGAAGCGGCGCTCGAGGTGATCTCAAGGCGGCTTGCAAGGAGACTTCTATCATAGAAGTCAATGCAAGCTGCCTGAGATCGCCCTGAGAGAAACATGAAACTTGGCAAAGAGCCACAGTATATACAAAATATAATAAGAGGCAAAGAGCCGCATTCATTATGGCCGGGAGCCGCATGCGGCTCGAGAGCCGTGTGTTCGCCACCTCTGATCTGTCCTAAAGTATACATTTTTGTTGGGCTGATCTATTAATATATTGGTGTATTTAATCTTACAAAGTTACCTTAAACCAAATCAAAAACTGATCACTTACATAAAAGACAGTGAGCCCGTATTTTCTTGTTCAATATTTTTATTGAAAAAATGACAATACGTACACAGTAACAAAAGCGCTGAAAGCTCTTATGGTCAAGAGAACATATAAAGACCATAACAAAACAGCGATTGAGAACAAAGTTAACAGAAAAGTACTGTCATTGTTGTAGTATCAGCTAAATTGGAGCAATGGGAAGTTGGGGGTCTAAGCCCACCACTACGATTTTGTATACATACATACAATCTTAGTTGGAAATATAGCGACCAAGAGTTAGCCAGTAATATACAGTTTGTATAATAGACATGGAGGGATCCCCTGACAACATACATGGGAAAAAATTGTAGCTAAGCAAAGAAGGATAGAGAGAGAGCAGGGGAAAGGGAAGGTGAGAAAATAAAGAATAAGAGGAAGAGGAAGAAAGAGGTCAGACTCTTAAAGCTGAACCACATGCAAAACCAGCACCAACACACCAATGTGCATCAAGGCTCAAGAAGGGAGGAGTCAAAATCAGATGGCAAGAAATGGTCTTCCCAAGGCTGCCAGACTTTATGATGTTTAGGGATTGTGTCTAGGATAGTGGCTTCAATATTGCTGTTAATCATGGCCTGTGTCATCCTATGTTTGGTCTCAAGAGTACACAGCATCAAGGTCCTCCAAGCCCTTGCTATAGTCTGCTCAGAGGCTGTCATCAGCTGCTGTAATAATTTTGTTTGAGCTCTAGGAAGATCAAGCGCATAGTGATTTAGCGAAGCAATTCCGGGGTCAATTTCCAGGTTTTTGCATAGAAAAGTTGAGGCCATCTTAAAAATCTCAGCCCAAAACTGGCGCACTTGGGCAAGTCCACCAGATATGAAGATGTGCACCTGGCTCTTCACAACCACAAAAACACACAATGGAGTAGTTAGGTGAGAATTTTGTGATTCTTTCCAGAAATAAGTACCAGCGTAATAGTACTTTGTAGTTAGTCTCAATGGGTAGCATGTTATGAAAGGAGGCTTTGGTCGCTACCCAGATACCATCCCAATCCCCTTGTTCCAGCTGCATCCCAAGTTCCGAGGCCCATTTGGACTCATGAGTGAGCAAGTTAGGAGGAGGAGAGTTAAAGTGGGAATATAGCTTAGAGACAAGGCCTGAGGTGTGTGGGTCAGAGCTACAGATACCTTCATAGAAGGTCAAACTGGTGAGGGAGGAGCTAGTACACGTGAATGTAGCGAAAAATGAGAGATTTGAAGGTCACAAAAGTATTCCTGTGTAGGAAGATAAGATTGTGCTTAAAGAGCAGAGAAGGACTTTAAGGTGGAATCTGTAGTTATATCCACTAAGCGTTTTAAGCCCATGGAGCTCCATTGTCCAAGAGAAGCTGGATCAGTAAGAGCAGGGTAAAAGGCAGGATGACCACAAAAAGATTAGAGGACAGTAAGGAGATATCAATTTAAAGGGGCCTTTCAGTTTGTCCCATAAAGAGAGAGAATGTTGGGTAATTGGGTTTCTTATAGGTCCTCGGTTAGCACAATGAATCTAGATGATATTAGGCACCGATAGTGGGCATAAATCTATTTCCTCAAGACCAACCTATGGGGAACTTCAGCTGTAGCGTGATAAAGTTCTAATTGGGCGAGCTGGGCTGCATGGTAATATTTAAGGAAATTAGGGGCTCCTAGGCCATCCTGTAGTTTACCAAGTTTAAGTATAGACCTGGGAACTCTGGGTTTAATAACACCCCATGTATAGAAGTGTGTGCATCACTCTAGGACTATACTCCTCACGTTTCTGTTCCAAACCTCTATCCCATATATAGGTTGCAGCCCCTTGCAGCAAGCAGGTACATAGAAACAAAGAAATGGACTTGATGGCCTCACTCCTATGCAATTTTGTTATTCTCAGTCACAAATACAGTACATGGGTGAACTACAAGTAACAGCTGACACGTTTCACACCAAAGTCTGGTGCTTAGTCACAGTTCATGACTAAGTCCCCGACTTTGGTGTAAAACGCATCAGTGTTACTTGTACTTTACCCATGTGCTGTATTTGTGACCGGGAATAAAGAAATTGCACAGGAGTGCGGCCATCAAGTCCATTTCTTTGTTTCTAAACACCCCATATATATTTGTGCACTCGAGATTGAAGGGTAATAAGGTCATCTTGACCGCAGTAATACGTCCGAGCCAGGAGACACCGAGAAATCACCAACTAGCCATTAAGGAGGTTAAATGGGAGAGCATAGGGAGGTAATGTACTCAATATAAGTTAGTAGGGCAGCTTGTTAGTTTTTTATTTCGAAGTAAGGTAGGTAAGATGTGGCACTGAAAACGGAAGTATTCCACAAGTCAGTATTTTATAGGTTGCCAGAACACAAAATCCAGAACCTTTTCTCAAAAGGGCATGCAGAAATAACAAATAGAAAAAATCTTCTGAGACTTATTAAATGTTTTAGGCAATATAATGGTCTATCATTTTTTTTAGTAAGAATCATCTTCAAATCAAACTTCCTCAGAAATCTGTACCAAAGTGATGTTTGAATAAATACATCCATGTAATAAGGGTGTACAAAGTACAGTATGTGTAAAAGTCACCTCATCATGTTCATTTCAATTCCTTTAGTCAATTTCCCTATAGTCTCCTCCCAAAGGCAAACATTCATTATATGAGAGATACTTAATTAATCACATAAGTGGGCCAAATAATAAATGCTCAGTAGGGTTGATTTACTAAAGGCATATAGGCTTTTCATTCTGCAAGAAGATGTTTCCTTGGCTTAGTGAATGAGGTGAAGCTCTGCTCTGTTATTCATCGAGTTATGCTCAAGAAAAAATACAGTTTTGCTAGATTTCCTTGCCTGTGAATGGTTATGCTTTGCAAAGTTAGTTTTCACCGCAATTACTTTTACCTAAAGGTAGCTTGTAAAATGATGTATGTTTTTTATATTCTCTTGTGCTACAAACATTAAAGTGCTGAAAATCTGCGAGATCACATCTTTGAAAGAGAGTGGAAATAGAATCTGTAATATGTGATTAATGTTTGTGGCAAAAAAACTGAGAAATATGGAAAGTTGCACCTGGTATGCTGACGTTATTGCTTTGGTATTGTTGGCTTGTTTTTTAACCACCAACAATACTGGTCACTTTCCCCCTTTCCTGCCCAGGACATTTTTCAGCTTTCGGTGCTGTCACACTTTGAATGACAATTGCGCGGTCATGCAACACTATACTCAAACTAAATTTTTATCTATTTCTTCCCACAAATAGAGCTTTCTTTTGGTGGTATTTGATCACCATTGGAGTTTTTATTTTTTGCTAAACAAACTAAAAAAGACCAAAATTTTTGTAAAAAAAAGTTTTTCTTTGTTTCTATTATAAAATTTTGTTTTCTCCTTCACTGATGGGCACTGATGAGGCTGCACTGACGGGCACTGATGAGGCAGCACTGATGGGCACTGATGAGTTGGCACTGATAAGGTGGCAAAGGGAAAAGAATGGCGCTAGATTTCCTGAAACAGTAGGGTTATGAGTACAGGAAAAGAATCTCTATGGTCAATAAATGACACAAGTCCATAGAACAAAGTCCATGAAACAAGTCCATATTTAAAGTCCTTGTAATGAAATATACACCAGCAGCAGCTCCCTTGAGCGTGAAGCAACTCTAAGAGACAACAAGAAAAGAAGGACAGGATGTCCTGTCCTTTTTTTCTTTTTTTTTTACTGATAAGGTGGCACTGATAGTCACTGATGAGGAGCCACTAATATGTAGAATTGACGGGCACTGATATGAAGCACTGATGGGCACCAATAGGCGGCACTAATATGCAGCACTGATGGGCACTGATAGGTGACACCGATGGGCACTGATAGGTGGCACTGATGGGCACTAATAGGCAGAACTGATGGGCACTGACAGGGGGCACTGATGGGCACTGACAGGCGGCACTGATTGGCACTGACAGATGACACAGATGAGCACTAATATATGGCACTGATGGGCAGCACTGATGAGGAGGTACTGTCAGTCATTACTGATGGGCACTGATTGGTAATTTGGTGGGCAGTGACTGGCACTTTGGTGGGCACTGACTGGCAGCTGATGGGGAGTGATTGGCAGATGTGGTGGGCACCTCTGATAGGGGCTGAGCTGATAATTAATGCACTGATTATCAGCACAGACCCTTCTCTGATAGGAGAGTCACCGATCATCTCTCTCTGTCAGCACAAACCGAGGAAAGCCGTTTACCGGCACTTCCTTTTTCATGCTGTGATAAGCTGTGATTGGTCACAGCTGATCATGTGGTAAAGAGCCTTCGTCAGAGGCTCTTTACCACGATTTGAGTTGAGGTGTGTCAGAGTGACACATCACACCACCGATCACCGCGCTGCACACCCCCGTGGGCATGCAATTGCGGGTTATCCTGCTGGACTTCATATGACGTCCAGTCAGGATAACAAGACCACCGCTCGACCATCATTCTGCTATAGGCCGGGCGCGAAGTAGTTAAATACCTTAAAAACAAAAGTATAAATTACACAAAATTGAGTGAGTAAAACAAGACCCCTTACCCTCACTTCTCAGCACATAAAACCCTATATGAAGTTTCAGCTGATGTAAAACAAATGGAAAGTGAGCAGCCAGTGCTGGGCTTTCTCATAAAGGTTTTAAGCAGATGATTAAACTTGTAAATAGAGATGGGCTAAACACACCCCCCCTCCCCATTTGGTTTGCACCAGAACTCCTGAACATGGAAAAAGTTCTGATCCGAATGGCAAACCCTATTAAAGTCTATGGGATCTGAACTTGAAAAATCAAATGTCCCCATTTTGAAGGCTTATATGCAAGTAATTGGCCATAAAAAGTGTATGAGGGTATGGGGACTGCCCTGGGGGACATGTATCAATGCAAAAAAAAACAAAGACGATTCTTACAGGAGCAGTGATTTTAATGATGTGTAAAGTGCAAAAATACAAATGAAAAATTCATTTTTGTATAGTGTCTGGGGGGTCCCCTTAGTCTGCTTGTGAAGTGGCTGTAGCATGTATAGAAAATGCTGCAGCAAAAATGCAATTTCTAAAGAAAAAAATGTATGAAATGACATTTAAATTACCGGCAATGCAATACCATTGGTGACAGGAGAAAAATGTAAAAAAAGAAAAACACCAAAATGTTTTAAAAAAGTGGAGTGGGACCCCTCGAAAATCCATACTAGACATAAAGGGTTTGTTATGGACTGGGGGGGAACCCCGTGCCATTTGTTTTTTACATTTTTCTGTTGCAGCAATGGTGTTGTATTGCCGGCAATTTAAATTTAATTTCATGATTTTTTTTTTTTTAAAAAGAGCACACAGCCTGGCAGGCCAGGAAAGGGGGGGATGAGCGAGCGCCCCCTCCTGGGCCATACCAGGCCACATGCCATTAACATGTGGAGGTGGGTGTTTTGGGGCAGGGGCGGTTTTTCCCCCCGACCCCAAAGCACCTTGTCCTACCCATTCCCCGACCCAGCATGCACCAGTCCGTGACATCACAAGGGGGCGGCACCACCAGGTGATGTCACCAGGTGCCTCCGCCCCTTGCCTATATAATAACTGTCAAATGGCAAGCCAGGCATTCAGTGGTTTGCTTTAGTTGACAGCAGAGCGATTTTTTTTGGGGGGGTCCAGCGGTGACGATGGATCTACATCGGTGGACACTGTTATTTTATTTATTTATTTTTTAATAAAGAAATTGTCAAAAACTGTCTCTGTGTTTTTATTACTTTTTGACACTTTTTGGTGAATGGGTAGGAATACTATGTACCCCATACTCTTTCACATGGGGGCCAGGATCTGGGGCTTCCTTGTTAAAGGGGGCTCGCACATTCTGATAAGCCCCCTGTTTGCAGACATCCACAGCCAGGGTTGTGGGGATGAGGCACTTGTCCCTTCAACATGGGGACAAGATGCTTTGGGGTGGAGGGGCCCCTCCTGCCACTAAGCACCCACCCCCTATGTTAAGGTCATGTGGCCTGGTATGGTTTAGGGGGCGCTCTCTCATCCCCCCTTTACTGGCCTGCTGGGCTGCATGCTCGGATAAGGGTCTGTTATGGGTTTTGCCGGGGGCCCCACGCCATCTTATTTTGCATTTTGGCGTGGGGTTCCCCTTAAAATCACTTTTTAATTGCCAGCAATGTTTTTTTTATTCGGCAGTCAGCGGGGAAGCCTATTGACTGCTCATGATTCATTGTTGTTTAGGGCGCTGAGGCTGGCTTCCTAACTCACTCCTTAACAACCAACTATTCATTGCGCCCTGATTTTGGCAAAGCTTTGCCCAATCAGGGCTCAGAATGCACTGTGCACTGTGCAATGCCCTACAAATGCGGGTGTTCGCCAAAGGGGCAAACAGGCAATGTTTGGGCTGAACTTTTGCTTGGCCCAAACTGTTTGCCTAACTTTACTTGTAAAATGATTATATCACAAAAACTGTTTAACCACTTCCATACAGGACACTTACACCCCCTTCCTTACCAGACCAATTTTCAGCTTTCAGCACTCTCACACTTTAAATGACAATTACTCAGTCATGGTACACTGTACCCAAACAAAATTTTTATCATTTTTTTCTCACAAATAGAGCTTTCTTTTGGTGGTATATAATCACTGCTGGGTTTTTTATTTTTTTCAATATAAGCGAAAAAGTAGCGAAAATTTTGAAAAAAAAACACTTTCTTTTAGTTTGTATTGAAAAATTTTGCAAAAAAGTAATTTTTCTTCATAAATTTGGGCGATAATTTATACTGCTACATATCTTTGGTAAAAATAACCCAAATTAGTGGATATTATTTGGTCTCTGTGAAAGTTATAGAGTCTACAAGCTATGGTGCCAATCATTGAAAATTGATCACACCCGATGCACTGACCACCTATCTCATTTCTTGAGACCCTAACAAGCCAGGAAAGTACAAATACCCCCCAAATGACCCCTTTTTGGAAAGTAGACATTCCAATGTTTTTAGTAAGGGGCATGGTGAGTTTTTTGAAGTTGTAATTTTTTCCCACAATTCTTTGCAAAATGAAG
>BLSH010549496.1:709237-721082 GCA_018402905.1 Glandirana rugosa
TCGGGCGTCTGTGTCGCCCCCTGTAGCGACCTAGGTCCCCTGTTCCACTCATCGCGACGGACCTAGGTCGAGCTAACACCGAGCCCCAATGGCGATTACCATGACTTTAAGGTGGGGCTCGGTGTGAGCCCTAATGGCGGTCCCTCCAATTATATCCGAGGGAAATTAGGAGACGTGTCTTTTTAAGTCTGATTCTCCTGTCTAGACGTCCCGGTCAGTCCGAAATGATGTAACATGTTGCAACAGTCGAAAATATGTACGAATATCTTACCCTCTCATGTCTCTACCGAGGTACACGTCGGTGAGGGAACAGTAGTAGGTTTTGGGACCGACATTAAGGAAAATGTCACGACAAATACGAGATTCCTTTTTACAGGGCCCGCAAAGCGGCGAAAACAAGAGGACGTAATATTACGTCCACTTAGGATGGGGAGTCCACCTTGCCGGCGTATTTTTACAATACGCCGGTAAGGAAGTGGTTAATTCCCTGGATCATTTTTCCTTAGAGCATAAACAGCACTGTAAAAGGAATTACAGCCAGGGTTTTGGATGATGACAAGGGAGTGGCTGCACATGGAGCCATCTCTGTACTCTCCCATTCTATAAGCATGTATAAAAGCTGACAACGTTGTACAATGTAGTAAAGCCTGACTGGCCCTGCAGATCTGTCCTCTTAGTCTGAATTTTTCTGTGCAGAGGATTAAAGGGAGCCTATATTAACCTCCCTGGCGGTAATCCCGAGTGTGGCTCGGGGTGGAATTTCAGTACCATTAGCGGTAACCCCGAGCCACAATCGAGCTGGATCCAGGCAGCGCTACTCACCTTGTCCCCTGGATCCAGCGATGTCCCCCGCTGTGTCTGCGGGCTGTGTCCACCGCCCGATGACTCTGTGATGCCGGGCTCCGTTCCCTGCGAGCGTCGCATCGCACGGGGATGGAGACCGGCGGGAAATTCAAAAAGTGAAACACACAGTAAACATACTGTACACTGTAATAATTATTTATGTTATAATTTATGATTTCATGTTTCAAACTTTATCATACCTGGGATGTCTACTAGATTCTTGTTTGGACAGATTTAAGTGAGTTATTCTTAAGAATTACAGGCCTACAATATAAAACGCCAAATTTCCATGCAAAATAATGGTACCGCTTTCAGCACCAAAAATCTGACATAATCATACCGCCAGGGAGGTTAAAAAAGTTAATGAAAACACTGTATAACATAAAAGAATTTAATTTAAAAAATGACACGTTTTTCTCTTTTTTTCATCCTCTATGGCATCTCTGCGCTGCTGTTTTCCCATACCCTTTTTAAAAATATGTTATCTTGGAGTAGCTTAAAATGTTAAGTTGCCGTTCTGTTTTTGATTGGTTGTTTATTGTTGACATACAAACTGACAAACTTTATAGTTCTTATACTCCCCATTGTTCTCTAAATGTACACATTATATGGAGATTGACATCCTTCTTTTCGAGTCTTTACCAGTATTTATTTCAGTAGGAACCATATAAATAAGTAAAGACATGTTCATTAGTTATGTTTTCTTTTCCATAAACCCTGACTTAGATTCAAACAAAGAAAGAGTTACAGCTGTGCTCTCATTGGATCTGAAAAGTAAAGCAACTCATGTTCTGACAAAAATGACATTGATATATATTTATTATACATTATTATAAATATATACAAATATAAAATAGTACAAATACAAAATATTCTAAAAAATGGTTTAGAATAGATCAGGAAATGATGGGCCTTTTTACAATATTCAATGAGTTTTACATTCCTAAAATTTGAAAATACTGTAATACTTTCTAACCACTCTTTTATTTCAAGAGAAAGTCCCAGGTTTTGAAAATTTTCCATGCATCAAGATTATATCTAATTTGCATAATTATCCTGTTAGAGCCACGTATCTTTCTCTAATTTACAACCGTGTTCAACAAACAGTCCAAGTACAGTACAATAAAGGGACCAATTAATCAGATATTTGGATCGGTTAGTGCTAAGTGGACTTATTTTTTTAGTCTCTGCATACTAAATTTTGCTCCTGGCAGCCCAAAATACATGATAGACTGCTTTCACACTTCTGTTTTCCATTTGACAGCAGCATGGGTGTATCCACAGTTTTCTTGCCGGTTACCAATGGTTTCCCATTCTATTATGTCCCACACTTTTGGCACGTTTTTCTGAAAGAGCACCAAAGATGCAGCATGCAGGATTTTTGGTGCACTATCAGAAAGTGCACCAAATATGCAGGACATAACAGAAAGGCTATGGGAAATCATGGGCAACCCATAAGAAAATCATGGGTACACCCATGCTACACCTGAGCTGTGGCCAAGCCACAAAGTGTGATTTAAAGATCCCTTTCAGCACTACTGGATAATTGTGTATACACCTGTCCAAATTGTCTCTGAAGCAGTGGCAAATCACGAATGATCATTCAGAGTGTTCTGGAAATTTTATAGATAGGCAACACATATCCTCATATTGATTAGTGGTTCCAAATTAATAATAACTACTGCAGTAGGGAACAGACATAAAAAGATACATTCAGCATCTTTCCAAAATACCTGTTCTGTTATATTTGAAGCAATTGAAGGTTTTTATACACATGGTTACGAAGGTATCGCATTAATATTACAATTATACATTTATGGTAACAAGGGGTGTAACAGAGGCAGGCTAATTCTAATCAGGACTCTAAAGAATGCAAACATGTAATAGAAACATTATTTGTGCCGTGTGCACAGTGAGTGCAGTGTGCAATACATAGGCAAAAATACAAAAATAGAATAGTCAGGCAAGCCAGGTCATACACAGATGGGATGGATCGGGTACCGGGCACAGACATGACCATGGTCAGGGAACAAGCTGGATCTGGAAATTGATCAGTGTAGCAGGAGCCAAAGAAGCAGACAGAAGCAAAGGTCAGGGGACAAGCTGAGGTCGATGCAGGTGGAATTCAGAGAATGGTCAAGACAAGCCAGGTCAGCAACTGGGAGCAGGGTACAGATTCACAGGATCACAGGTTACACAAGAGACTGAAGACAAAGCAGCACTGGCTGAGTTTAAATAGCCCTTTTGGCGCCAGCATCAGTCACAGGTGCACACAAGCACCGGCATGCACAAGAATGCGCGACAGCTCGTGTGCGCACAAGTTCACACATGCCTATATGCATTAGCCAAAGCCCAATTCTTATGAGCATGAAAGGGAATATGGTTTAGCCTGTGCACAGAAGTCCATCCAGAGGAGTTATTTTGTCTGCTGGCATGCCCATCCTGACAGGTCAGGGCCTGATACTTCATGCATTGAGAGGAGCAAGTAAGTCCAATGTGGATGAAAGTGAACTGTTGTGCACAGAAATAGACAGGTCAGGCAAGACATGGGGTGATTTTGTCATAGAGGTGGTCAGTTGCAGAGTAGAAAAGAGAAGGATTAAAGTGGCAAAGGTATCGATGGGTAACTGCTTGGAGAGATGACTGGTTGAAGACAAGAACACTCTGAAAGTGACGAGGTTATGATCAGAGAGAGGAAAGGGAATGTTGGTGAAGTTGTAGGGAGTGCAAAGATGGGAGAAAACAAAGGTCAAGGGTATTACCATCAGAGTTAGTGGAGGACTGTGTCCATTGTGTAAGGTCAAAAGATGAGGTTAAGTTGACAAGTTGGAATGTAACTGGGCTGCTAACATTAATGGGGATGTTAAAAATCACCAAAAATAATAGTGAGTATTTCAGAGGAGAGAAAATAGTGTAGCCAGGCAGACAGCTTGACACCGGTCCAGGAAGCCAATAGATCATGGCAATCTTTAGAAAAATGGGAGAAACCAGACGAACACAGTGAGTCTCAAAAGAAGAGAAGAATAGAGAGAGGAGTGTGTGAGGGATTTGAAAGGTGCTCAGTGATGATAGAAACAGACCAACTCCACCTCTTTTCCGACTACTTGGTCTGGATGAGTGAGTCCAGTGGAGGCCTCCATGGAAGAGGGCCGTGGGAGAGGCAGAGTCAGACACTTGAAGCCAGGTTTCTGTAATTGCAAGTAGGTTAAGGGAGCAGGAGACAAAAAGGTCATGGACAGAGGTGAGCTTGTTACAGACAGAGTAGGCTTTCCAGATTTCCAGATGGCACATGAAAAGGAGGGGTAGTTTTTGGGAGCAGTGGGATCAAGATTAAACTGTGTGGATTGCGGCTATTGCTGGAGGAAGAAGTGTGCCAAGTGTGGGGGTGAGATACTGGAGGACCAGAAATACTGGAGATGTCCCCAGGGGTGAGGAAAAGAAGGAGGGTAAGGAAAGTAAGATGGGAGTTGCATGTATATGAGTGCATATACTTCCCTGCCCTGGTGTTTGGGATAGCAGGTGGGTTAAGTATTTTCTTGGGGTGAACAGAACAGTAGTAGGGAGAGGGTAGAACTATATACTACAGTATATACAGTACTATATTCATTGCTGTATATTTTCTACTAATACAAATGTTAGTGTAAGCCCATCTACATTTATTGTGATTTCTTAAGACAACGACAATCCGTTTTAGGACTGCTTTGTGTGTGTGTGTCAATGACAGGTTTTGTTGCTGTGATGCTACTGTTTCTTGTTATATTTGAGTGTTTCTTTGGTTTCTTTAGCCACTTGCTGACCATAATATAGCATTTTTACTGCTACAGGGCGGCAGCTGTGTATCGGGTCATATATATACATGATCTTGCTCTGCCGCCTGCAGGGGGCACGTATCCTGCTGGCGGGTTGCTTCTACTCTGATTATTCACAACCAGGATGCTCTTTGAACATGCATTTAGTGTTGCAGAGACTTTGTAACAGACAAATGAGTACTTCTATCCTTGTATACTGTTGACTGGCTAATATACGCTATATTGTCAAAAGTATTGGGATGCCTGCCTTTACACGCACATGAACTTTAATGACATACCAGTTTTAGTCTGTAGGGTTCAGTATTGAGTTGGCCTACCCTTTGCAGCTATAACAGCTTCAACTCTTCTGGGAAAGCTGTCCACAAGGATTAGGAGTGTGTTTACTATATGGGAGTGTTTGGCTATTCTTCGAGAAGCACATTGGTGAGGTTAGGCACTGATGTTGTACAAGAAGGCCTGGCTTGCAGTCTTCGCTCTAATTCATCCTAAAGGTGGGTTGAGGTCAGGACTCTGTGCAGGCCAGTCAAATTCCTTCACCCCAAAATCGCTCATCCATGTCTTTATGGATCTTGATTTGTGCACAAGTGCGCAGTCATGTTGGAACAGAAAGGGGCCTTCCCCAAACTGTTCCCATAAAGTTGGGAGAATGGAATTCTCCAAAATGTTTTGGTGTGCTGATGCCTTAAGAGTTCCCTTCACTGGAACTAAGGGGCCAAGTCCAACCCCTAAAAAACAACCCCACACCATAATCCCCCCTACACCAAATAATTTGGACCAGTGCACAAAGCAAGGTCCATAAAGACATGGATGAGAGAGTATGGGGTGGAGGAACTTGACTGGCCTCCACAATGTCCTGACCTCAACCCCGTAGAACACCTTTGGAATGAATTAGAGTGGAGACTGCGAGCAAGGCCTTCTCGTTCAACATCAGTGGCTGACCTCACTAATGTGCTTCTGGAAGAATGGTCAAACATTCCCATAGACACACTCCTAAACCTTTTGGACAGCCTTCCCAGAAGAGTTGAAGCTATTATAGCTGCAAAGGGTGGGCCAACTCAATACTGAACCCTGCAGACTAAGAATGTGATGCCCTTAAAGTTTATGTGCGTATAAAGGCAGGTGTCCCAATACTTTTGACATTATAGTGAATGTGAAAATGAACCAGTCTTGGATCTGCAGTAGCTACCAAGAAGCGTGTTGCAGGTGCTACTGATTAAATATTTTGGGGGATATTGTCATCCTCCATTTTCTTTGCGCTTCACCATCACAGCCCACAAAAATATCTCACATGCTGCCACCATTGCCATATCTGGTTTTCTTAAGCACATCTAGCCATTGCTAACACATCCTTCTACCTGTAAATTTTAACATTGTCTGCCACTGTTGTAGGCCTGATAGCATTACTTTCTAAAAATGGGGCTATAGCTGCTGTTATTTGAAGTGCCAATTTTCATGCACCATTCCAAAGTTATAGCAACTTTTTGACAGTTGCGAATGCTGGGAATTTTGTTCAGAATGATCCATCCTACTCTCTAAAAATTGTATCTGTGGGGTTACAGTGGGCACCAATAACACCAAAAACCCAATTGTGCCACATCTGTGTGATAGCAGTAGATACAATGAATGATTGCTAAAGCAGTGTCATCCTGTTCTTTGCAGGAAGTTTTATGTGGAGATTTGGTGTTTGACCTTTTTGAAACATTTTTTTTCAGCTGTGTGACAGTTGCAGAGACAGCAAATGTTTCTTAAATCAGGGTCCATCCTGGGATCTGCAGGAATTTTGTGGTCATGGTGTGTACCACCAGCACCAAAACAAATATTTTATAAGTTGAGTGACAATTGCAGATAGATGGTATGTTTGTTAAATCAGAGTCCATACTGTACACTGAAGGATTTTGTGCACAACAAACACTCAAAACCCATTTTTTTCACAGCCATGTGATAGTATCACAAAACATATATATATTGTGACAGCAGGCAGGTAAAATCACCTGGTTGCATCCAGGATGGCAGGTATATTTGTCCCAGGTTTAGACTCTATGCTGATTTCTACCACTAAGGGGAAGTGCTGAGAGTTTTGCAGGGGTATAGGTAATGAGCCCAGCTGAGTTGAGCTGGCTCATTAAGGCCTTTACATAAACTCCCAGCAGGCAAAGGTGAGTGCTCCACCCTGGAACAGTTTCTGTGTGAATCGACTGGGGAGCATTACACAGATCCTCTGAGGTAAGAAGCCTGTGTGGTTGATTATAAAAGCAGGGAGATAGGTGCTAGGTATAGCACAAGGCTGCACCTAGCTGGCAGACAGGGAAACATACAAGGTTTAGTAAGTGGCCAAGTTGGCAAGGATTTATTTTGATGTTTGTTTTTGTTTTGCTGTTTTTCTACGATTGTACATAGTATAAATAAACCACACTTGTGTTTTCATCTACAACTGCTGTTTCGCTGTGCCTGTAGTGAACCCTCCCAGGGGGTCACACACACCCACTGCCGAGCTAACCCCCTTACAGTATATATATATATATATATATATATATTTGCCAGAGTCAATCCTCCCCTCTGCAGGAATATTGTTGTTTAGTTATGGTGCTTTGTCTCTATTAATACCTCTAGTTTTTACAAAGTGCTGTTTCGCCTGTTTTGTGTAGTGAACGCTTCCAGGGGGTCACACACACTTGCTGCCGAGCTAACCCCCTTACAGTTGGTGGAGGCAGCCAGGGGCAGTTTTTTTTTGAAAGGCCAGCATGGAAGAGTTACTGAGACAGCTTACTGTAGAAAATGCTAACCAACAACAAACTGATGCTAGTCTACAACAAGCAAACGCTAATCAGCAGCGAGCTCACCAGCAAAGTATGGAAGCACAGCGACGAGTCCAGCAGCAATCTGAGGCTCGCTTAATTGAGCTGTTGCAGAAGCAAGAGCAGAGACTCCAACAGCAAATAGATGCCATAAAACAACAGCGTCCGCAGACCAGTGAGGCAAGTAGTTTGATTAAAATGTTATCATTTTGTGTGAGCCGTTTACTGCCAAAAATGAAATGACTGGAGAGGATGATCCTAAAGTGTTTTTGACAACATTTGAAAGGACTGCTGAGAGGGAAAATTGTCCTAAGAAGCAGTAAGATGGACTGGTGGCTCCTCTATTATCTGGGGAATTGCAGAAAGAATATTATGACTTAGAGCCGGACCAAGCAAAAGACTATGTTGTGCTAAAAACAAAAATATTGTCACGGCTGGGTGTCACCCTGGCTGTCCAGGCTCAGCGTATGCATAACTGGACTTTCCAACTTGAAAAACCCCCCAGATCGCAAATGTATGATCTCATTCACATTGGCAGGAAGTGGCTGCAACCTGAAACTTTGACAGCAGCAAAGATTGTGGAACGCGTGGTAATGGATCGGTTCCTGAGATCTCTACCTACTGCTATCCAAAAGTGGGTAAACCATGGAAACCCGGACACGGCCGATGAGCTTGTGGATCTGGTAGAGAGGTACTTGGCTACAGAGAACCTGACCACCTCTCCCAGGGACTCACAGACTTTCCACCCTAAGACCAGACCATCCCCAGCGGTGGGTAAGATGACTCCAAGGGGTAAGGGTGGAGAGCGTGAGAGAGCGGGAAGTTTGCATAATGTATGGCGACCACAGTCAAGGTTGCAGGAAGCAGTGAAAAAGGTTATTTGTTACCGTTACCGGCAAGAGGGACATATTGCAGCCAAAATTTCCCAGTTGTGGATGAGCCTATGGAATGTGACTATCTAAGAGGCAGACATCAGTCACCTTTTGCGATAGTTGCATGCAAAATGTGTATTAATGGTAAAAATGCTGTTGTGTTGCTAGATTCAGGTAGTCTGGTAACATTGATCAAAGCTGAATTAGTTACTACAGAGGTCTCTAGGAATAACAAGTGGCTGTTATTTGTGTACATGGGGACACCAGAGAGTATCCTGTGGCTAAAATGGTTTTTGAGACCCCCAAAGGAAACCTAACTCATCAGGTGGGGCTGGTGCCTCACTTACCACATGATGCCATTGTGGGGAGGGATTTCACAAAATTCTAGGAATGCTGGGATGGTCCTGAACCCCCCACGGAGGCCCCTAGAGGCCAGGAAGAGGAATCCCAGGTATCCTCTGAGAATGGTGAGACCTCTCCAGATTTTCCTTTGTCGGTGTTGGCCGGAGACACTCAGGAAACTGGGGAGGAACCAACATCTTCAGACGAAAACATGCCGTCTGTTGAGTTCTCTGATTTAGAGGTACACAGGGAAAATTTTGCCACAGAACAGGTAAAAGATTCCACCTTGATAAAGGTGCGGGAAAATATGGTAAAGATAGATGGTGAATTAGTGAACCCAGATGAGTCCTGTAGTTACCCATACTTTATGGTGGAAAGGGATCTGTTGTATCGGGTTGCCCAAAAGGCGGATGAAACCATTGAGCAACTTGTGGTACCCAAACCCTATAGGAAATTGGTATTGGAATTAGCACATGGGCACATTCTGGGAGGTCATTTGGGGGCCGACAAAACCAGAGAGAGAGTATTGCAGAGGTTCTATTGGCCTGGGGTCATGAAGGAAATCAAAAATGATTGTTCCTCCTGCCCTGTGTGTCAGAAGTCGGCACCTTTGTCACATTTCCGTAACCCACTGGTATCTCTCCCTATCATTGAGCTCCCCTTTGAGAGGATCGCAATGAATTTGGTAGGTCCGATACTGAAGTCCGCTAGGGGGCATCAGTACATTTTGGTCATAGTGGACTATGCCACCCGCTATTCCGAAGCAATCCCTCTTAGAAATACCTCCGTCAAGACGATAGTCAAAGAGCTATTTCTGGTCTTCAGCCGTGTGGGTATTTGCAAGGAATTGCTTACAGACCAGGGTACCCGATTTATGTCCAGTGTAATGAAAGAGTTATGCAAGTTGTTCAAAGTGACACAATTACGTACATCCGTGTATCACCCTCAAACAGATGGGTTGGTTGAAAGGTTCAACAAAACCCTAAAACAAATTTTAAAAAATGTGGTGTATCGAGATGGAAAGGATTGGGACTGTTTATTACCCTACTTGATGTTTGCTATTCGGGAAGTACCACAATCCTCTACCGGGTTCTCGCCCTTCGAGTTACTCTATGGGAAACACCCAAGAGGGCTGTTGGATATCGCCAAGGAAACTTGGGAAAGTGAGAGTTCTCCCCACCAGAGTGATTGAGCATGTTGCCCTGATGCAAGATAGGATTGCACAGGTAATGCCAATCGTCAAAGTACACTTGACCCAAGCGCAAGTAGCACAGAAAAGGGTGTACAACCGTAAGGCCAAAACACTTACTTTTTCCCCGGGGGATAGGGTGTTGGTACTCATCCCTATGGTCGAAAGGAAATTCCTGGCCAAATAGCAGGGCCCATACGAGATAATTGAAAAAGTGAGTGAACTACAGGGTCAGACAACCAGGATGGTGAAAGCCAGAACAGATATACCACATTAATCTGTTGAAAGCCTGGAGGGATAGGGAATCCCTAATTGCAGAAACCTTGGAATCATTGACTGAGTCTGATTGCTTAATTCCTGAGGTTGGAATAGCAGTCACCCTATCGAAACCCCAAAAACAGGAGGTAAAAGAGTTTGTGCTCCGCAACAGAAAGGTGTTCTCTGAGTTGCCAGGACAAACATCTGATGTAGAGCATGACATTATCACCCCACCAGGGGAAAGAGTGAAACTAAAACCTTATCGAATACTGTAGGCCCGACGGGAGGCAATATGTGGGGAAGTTCAACGAATGCTTGAACTAGGTGTGATAGAAGAATCCCAGTGTGACTGGTCCAGCCCGATCGTTTTAGTGCCAAAACCCAATGGGAGCTGGCGATTTTGTAACGTTTCCGGCAGTTGAATAAAGTTACAAAATTTGACACCTACCCTATGCCTCGCATAGATGAACTGATCGACCAGCTGGGTACATGACGAGCCTTGATCTCACCAAGGGGTATCGGCAAATTCCCCTAGCTGAGTCAGCGAAGGAGAAAACTGCATTTGTAACACCAGAGGGAGCATTCCAATATAGAAGAATGCCGTTTGGGTTACAAAATGCACCAGCAACATTCCAGCGGAAAATGGACAAGATTCTGAGGCCCCATTAGAAGTATGCTGCAGCCTACCTGGACGATGTGATTATCCACAGTACAGATTGGGCCTCACATCTGCCAAAAGTGCAAGCCATGTTAGACTCCATAAGGGAAGCTGGGTTCACGGCCAATCCAAAAAAAGGTACCATTGGACAGGAAGAGGCCAAATATATGGGGTACACTATTGGGAGGGGAGTAATAAAACCCCAAGTCAACAAAGTGGAAGCCATAGATAGTTGGCCGTGCCCCAACAGTAAGAAGCAGGTTCGGGCGTTCCTCAGAATTGCTAGATACTATTGGCAATTCATTCTTCACTTTGCTTTGCAGGCTGTGCCCCTAACGAACCTGACGAAAGGGAAAGAGTCTGTCATGGTGAAGTGGACCCCGGAGGCTGAAGCAGCCTTTCAGTCTTTGAAAAATTCCTTATGTAGCCAGCCAGTGCTGTACTCCCCTGACTTTTCTAAGGACTTTGTTGTACAGACTGATGCGTCAGACTTGGGCTTAGTAGCAGTGTTGTCCCAGGTTTGGAAGGGGTAAGAGCACCCAGTCATTTATCTCAACAGAAAACTGAAATACCACAAAGAGAATTATGCCACAATTGATAAAGAGTGTTTAGCTGCGCTAGATTCCCTTCACTACTACTTGCTGGGTAGACACTTTGACCTGGTTACTGATCACGCGCCCTTAAAATGGATGGCTCAAAACAAGAAGACCAACAGAAGGGTAAATAGGTGGTTCCTGGCCCTGCAGGAATTCAACTTTACTGTGAAGCATCACCCTGTGAAGCATCACCTGGTTGCATCCAGGATGGCAGGTATATTTGTTCCAGGTTTAAACTCTATGCTGATTTCTACCACTAAGGGGAAGTGCTGAGAGTCTTGCAGGGGTAGAGGTAATGAGCCCAGCTGAGTTGAGCTGGCTTATTAAGGCCTTTACATACACTCCCAGCAGGCATAGGTGAGTGCTACACCCTGGAACCAGTTTCTGTGTGAATAGACTGGGGAGCGTTAAACAGATCCTCTGAGGTAAGAAGCCTGTGTGGTTGATTATAACAGCAGGGAGATAGGTGCTAGGCTGTCTCTT
>BLSH010549496.1:721264-734595 GCA_018402905.1 Glandirana rugosa
TACATTAGATCGGTACACTGTAGCTAGTTACTCTGACAATGAAAGACTGTGTATGTCATTATATCTTTAGTATGGTTAAAAGACGTGTCTTGCATTTATTAAGAGTAGTCTCCGTTAAGTCCTCCTTTTCGTTAAGTCCTCCTTCTCTCGTCCGTCCGAGATAGACAGTTAGGTTTTTAATGTAAAATAAGTGGAATCCTGTTTCCTCTTTAACAAAAATCCTTAATAGTTTCCTATAAAATTTGGTGTAAAATATCTGGTCTTAAAATCTCCACTTCTCACTCTGGCACACAAAAAATATATACCTTAGCGACGATCCGGTGTGCTGGTCTATAAAATGTGGTTTAAAATATCCTTTGATAATTCCTAAAAACAATTTCTCCTTTGTCCTAAGGTGAATAAAATGTAATTTTTGGATTGACAGATAGAGCCTGCCTGCTCTCTTCCTCCTGAATTGCTTTTCCTCCTGAATTGCCTCTGATGAGAATTATTTACGTTCTGTGCAGAAAATTGGTATGATTTCTATATTACTGTATGTGTCAGAAAGTAACAGTCTCATTGATCGATGTCACATGGCTAGATTACATATATGAGGAAGCCCACGTGACCGGAAGTGGGTGAAATGCATAGATGTAATCTAGCCATGTGACATCTATAGCCCTGGCATCTCCAGTCTTCCCTGGGCGGCTTTTTATCAGCTTTGTTGCCGCACACCTATCTGGTCTTCTTCCCCTGTTATAGCCTGCATGCATGGTGGATGGTTTATACACACAGGCACTGGAAGACAACGCTGTTTATACAGCTACTGTGGATCTGATTACACCTCCGCTCCTTGCCTCTCAGCTTGAGGACCTTATCTTACTTTCACATTTGATTCAGAACTACAAAGGAGGAAATGTGAACTGCATGGCTTATCACAGAGGACGGCATATTCCCTGGACTGGGTGAGATCACTCTATGGGACTTTGTCCCCAGCTGTGTATTGGCTCCGTTATCTGTGCAGCTAAGCCAGCTAAGCATATGTTGTTTACCTACTCACAGCCATCCACTGCTCACTCTCTGTCTCTTGTTTAACTATTCACTTCCCACCTGATGTGTGTTTATGACGGAGAGGGATAGTGAGCTGGGTGAATTTACACAGGGAGGAATGGCACCTCAATAGGACTGGGTGAGATCACCCTATGGGACTGTCTCATGACGTGTGCATCACCCTCATGATCTGTGCAGCCAGGTGTATCTTGCCTATACACCCACCAACAACCAGCCCCCTCCCCCTCCAACGTTCCATTCATCTCCACCTGATGCATGCTCAGCTGCAATAGGGCTACCATCTCCAGACATTCTCCAGCTTACTCTCTATCTATATTAGTGGTGTGAATACCATCACTTACCAGCAGGATCACATACTTGTGCTACTGAGCCCCCCCTTTTTCCACTGGCCATTGACCAGTTTTTAACCTTGCTGGTTATTATATCCATAATTGGTTTAAAATAGTAATCTGGTCTGAATGTGGTGTGCTTTGGGACATGACTGTGAGCCCGGGCTACTGTTTTTAGTTTCTTATGGCAACGTTGTCCTAAGGTTTTAATTTGTGGTTTGGTCTGTCCTTTCTCAATGCATCCGTCCTTGTATTTTCAATAAAGTGTATAATTGATCACTCAATAAGCTGCGGTGTGTTCCCTTTGGAGCCTCTTCCCGCACTTGTGTGTGGGAAACCATTTTTTGTCTTGTTGGTACTGATAACACCTCTCTTGAAGCTGGCGGTACACTCTTACCAGCCTTGGTGGGACAATTCCTTACAAGATGCCCTGCACCTCCACAATAGAGACACAGGCTGAGGGCCATGCGCTTTGACGTTCCTCTGAAGGCAGGGATGGTCGGAGGAGCCCTAACTGCATCGGCTCCGTGTCTTTCTCTGCCCTGCGTTCCCTGAGCCGGCGGTCGATTTGAATCACCAAGCTAATTAAGGCATCCAAGGCAGATGGTACACCGACCCATGCCAGCTCATCTTTCAGGGGTTCAGAGTCCCAGCCTAAACTGGTAGCGGAGTGCGGCCTCATTCCAGGCGGCGTCGGTGCTCCAGCACCTGAACTTGGACACATATTCCTCCACGGTGCGGTGACCTTGTTGGTGGGCGTGGAGTGCCCCCTCTGCAGTGGCAGCCGGGTGCGGGTCCTTGTATAGCTGGCGTGAAAGAAGCAATCCAAGGTGGCAATCTCAGGGGCCTTCTTCTCAAGCAGACGATGGGCCCATGCTTGTGGATCGTCCGACAGAAGGGAAATCACTAGACCCACTTTGGTGGCCTCCAAGGCAAAAGTGCGGGGCTGAAGGGAGAAGTACAACTCGCATGAGTTGCGGAAGGCCCAAAACCTCCTGCGGTGTCCTGAGAACCACTCGGGCATAGGCACCTTAGGCTCTGTGGGCAAAGCCACTATGGTGCTGACCCTCCGCTGGCAGGGCCTGGGGCTGCCAGATCCCGCACTTGCTTCTCCAAGCGGGTGTATCCATCCTGCAGGTTGTTCACCGCTTGAGTTAGGCCAGTGAAGTGTACACATAGTTCCTCCATGGGAGAGGGCCCTGGCACAGACTCAGACAAGGCTGTCCGTTGCTATCACGTACCTGGTGGTTGAGCCTGGCTTATGCGGGGGCACCCTCTCTTGCAGCCCTAGTTCGCGAGACCCTGGTAGTGTAGACAGGGAGCTGGGGAGTGCAGGGGGGCATGAGGGCTGCACAAGTCTCTTTAGCTGGTAATGGTCCACAGAAGCTCATGCAGGCTGAAGGATAGTGGTGCGGTCCGGGCCGGCGACTGGCTGGCAACAAAGTACAAGAGGATCAGGCAAACGGGTAGTCGGGTACAGGCTGGGTCGGTAACGTGCGGGCAACTGAAGTACAAAGGGCACAGGCAGAAGCATAGTCGTAAACAGTCAGAGGTCGAGGTAGGCAGATAGCAGCAGGTCCAGAGAGGGAGATGGGGTCACAGGAACAGGAAGTCTCTTGAGAGCAAACACAAGCAGATCCAACAGGTCACAGAAACGCAGCAACTGAAGTGTACAAACTTAAAAAAAAAAATGTGTGGAAATGGTTTTATTTATTGTTCAAATACATTCTTAAAGGGAAAAAAATATAATTATTTTTATATTGATGACGGTAATCTTATGGTCCTCAAAGGGTTAAAAAGAAGCATTAATGTGAATCAAACCTGTGAAATACTGTAGTTGAATAATGTCTCCTAAAAGATGTTTTCTTTGCTTGCTGAAATAAGCTGACTCTCTGTGACCTTGACAATGAAGACTTTAAAGTTCAAAGTTGTGTTGCAAAAATGTATGCTGTTTCCACCTTCAGGCTCCATGCACACTGGCGTTAAAAACGTTGCTTCTACAGGAGTTTTGTGTTCTGCCTGTAGAAGCAGCTCAATGTTATCCTGTGTCCATGAACATAAGGATGATTACAGGCATATTTTGAGATCAACGTTTAGAGGCAGGAAAAAAAAAAACCCTTCTCATTCGTGTTCCTGATTGGAGCTTACTGGCAGAAAAAACATAAAACTCTTCTAAACTCGTCTAAACTTTGTACAAAAAATGCTCTATATGAATGTTTCTTACTCCCAAGAGAACAGATGTTTTTTTAAGCCCAGCGTGCATGGAGCCTCAGAGTCCCAAACAAAAGCACTCATATATGATTTTATGGTGTAAAATGTCTGCTCTACTCCTCCAAAATTTATGATTTTCTACAACAGTTTGTTAGCCAAGTGCTTACTCAATTGTTCAGAAATTGTGACCTATTCAATTAGCTGTGGTGCAAACCTGCATGGTATTTCTATCATAAATGCCAAAAAAAATATTATTTTTTAGGAAGCAAACTGCTTGGTCAATCTCTCAGAATTTGGCCTGTTCAAATATCTTTCTAGCTGTGGTGCAAACCTATGCTGTTTCCATTGTCAGTGTCCAAAAAGAAAAACTATCTTTTTTTACAGAAGCTGCATGCCATGCAATCACTCCAAAACAGACTTTTTAGCTGTGGTTTCAAACCTGTGTGCTATTTCCATGATAAGTGTAAAAAAAGACCACATACTATATACTGTATATTGCATGATTCTTACATTCTTATTGATGTAATTACATTATAGATTATTATACCCTCCTCTTCACCTGAAGAAGGAAAATAGAAATGGCGAAATTTATCCTGTGAACACCTCCTTTGAGCAGGCCACACACCCTAAAAGACCAGTTCGGTGCCCAAGCAATGAGAGTAGCAGGGTATTTCGAACTGTAATTGTACACCTTTGTGTAATATGCTTTTATCTGATTTTGTATGTACTTTTTTATACTGACCTTTGGTCGTTTTTATATTTGTTTGTAATAAAGATTGGCATTTTTACTTTATATGTTTACAACTGCTCATTCTGCCCTTAAAGTCCCTTTGGGGTTGTAAATATGTATTTTATAAGTTAAAACACAGAGACACTTTATCACGTACCTTCTGGTAGAGCCTGATAAGCAGAAGGAAACCTCTCATACCGCCCCGGCTCAAGGACCACTGGAGTTGCGACAGTGGCCATGAGAGTGTGGTGAGGTAGGAGTGCCTGCAAGATTCTCTGTTGACAGCAGAGAAGAGTACCTGATGAGTTGCAGGGACAAACTGGATTGCTGAGTAGCCGATAGCACAGCAGATGTAGGTATGCTGTGGATGCAGGGCAATGTCACAGGAGCTACAGAGAGCTTGATGATAGAAGACTGGTGCAGGGTCAGGCAAGCCAGGTCATACATGGAGAATCAGATATAATGTAAAGGCAGGCAGTGGTTGACAGCAGGAAATCAGGCAGATAACAGATATAACAAGGTCAAAGCAAGCCAAGGTCAGGAATGGAGATAATCAGAGTGGTCAGGAAGCCGGGTCACAACTGGATCAAGCACAAAGAATGGGACATGGGATAAGCTGCTGATTAGACAGAACTGCACTAGTTCAGCTAGTGTCCTTATTTATGCCCATTGGCGCCAATAATGGCTAATGTGCACACACAGGCGTGTGCCTCTGGTGAATATTTCGTGCTCCTATGCCCCGTTCGGTGGGCATCGACAGGATCGTGTCTGCGCATGCGCATCTGCCTGTTTTCCGGGCATTACTGACATTGCCCCCTCCCGATGGGAAACCTCCAGATGCCTAACTGACTCTCTTTTTCTGGATGAGCACGGACAAAGGCACAAATTTACCCTCTTGCATGAACATTACACTCAGGTTCCCAGGAATTATCTTCTGGACCATACCCCTTCCATTTGATTAGATATTGCAACTGGTTCCTCCTCTTTCAGCAGTCTTGCCATTAATCAGTACTGGTTCAGGTGGACCAGACCCACTGTCAGGAAAGGGGTCTGGTATTACAGGTTTTAACAGTGAAACATGGAATACAGTGTGAAACTTGAATGAATCTGACAAAGACAATTCATATGATACCTCATTCCATTTCCTTCTTACCGAAAACAGACCCATAAACTTGGGCGCAAGTTTCTTTGACGGACATGCCAACCTTTGGTTTTCCGTGCATGGTAGGCTGAAGACAAGGATACCTCAATCTTCAGAACCTCACCTAAGGCCCTCCAGAAATGTGACGTAAACTGCACACCTTGGTCAAATACTACGTTAATAATAATAATAATATGTTTACAAGGATTCCTTGCAACCTCACAATCTCCTTAAAAGAGAAGTAAAGAGTTTTTTCCCCCCAATTATACTTACCTAGGTGGATGCAGCATCAATCCAATGCTGCATCTATCCCCCAGTGCCTGCACTGAGAACCAAGCGATAGAACACCGCTGATCTCTTAGTTCTAACATCTTCCTGAGCAGAGAGCTGCTGACTGCTCTCCACTCTGCCTCCACATTGCTCACTGGAACACTGAGCTGTGGAGGGGCTGAGAGCGGTCAGCTCAGGCTCTCAGTGGCTTGCTGAGAGGCTGAGCAGGGTGTCAGTCCAGGCACCTGGCAGATCCTGACTCTCATTGCCATGATAATGTGGCACTTCAACTGATTTCTGTGACGTCAGCAGAGAGTGGACTTCAAAAAGAATTGCACTCCTGTGATCAATAGAAGTACAGCTAAACGAGTTTTGGCTGGACTTCTCATTTAATAAGCACTCATGTAGTCTTGATGTCAGATGGTGTATTCTCTAAGGGTAGAAAGTGGGCCACCTTGAATAATTGATCCACCACTACAAAGAGTGGTGTACAGCCCTCGGAAGGAGGGAGTTCTACAATTAAATCTATAGAGATCATTTTCTGTGGTCTATCAGGGACTTCTTGCAGTCTTGCTCCAAGTACAGACAGGACAAGCGTTCACATAACTTTTGCAGAATCCTTCCAGGTCTGGCCACCAGAAGGTAAGTCATACCAAATCAATGGTTTTAAAGATACCGAAGTGGCCTACCAGTGGGGGATCATGAAGGAGCTTCAATACCTTTTACTTGTGTATTTTCTGGTACAAAGATCTGGTTTCCCCTCCATAGCAACCCTTCTTTGGAAACCAAGTTAATTCACAAAGGGCTAGTATCACCCATGGACGCTTGCTTAATTTGTGAAAAATGTTTCGATCATAATAATAAAAAGTTACCTGCGGGCAAGTTGGTATCTGGAACTGAGGGTTCCTCCGGGTCAGCATACATATGTGATAATGCATCTGGCTTGATGCTCTTAGATCCAGGTTGGTAAGTAATGTGGAATGAGAACCTTGAGAAGAACAGCTCCCATCGAGCTTGATGTGGCCTTAAGTGTTTGGCAGATCATAAATACTCCAGATTGTGATCTGTATATATTAGTATAGAATGTGCTGCGCCTTCCAACAGTTATCTCCATTCCGCTAGGGCTGCTTTGATGGCAAGTAGTTCTCAATCTCCTACATCATAGTTTTTCTCTGCTGGGGTGAGTTTGTATGAGAAGAAGGCCACGGGATGCCTTAAGACCTTTAGGCACTGGCGTTGGGAGACAACCACCCCTATTGCAGTTTCTGAGGCATCGACTTCAAGTATATAGGGTAATGCTGGATCAGTATGACTGAGGATAGGGGCTGAAGTGAAAAGTCTCTTTAAAGCGTCAAAAGCACCTTGTGCTTCAGGATTCCAACAAAATTGCATGTTCTCTTTGGTCAGCTGCATGATGGGAGTGATGATTGCTGAAAAACCTTTAATAAATCTTCGGTAGAAGTTGGCAAATCCTACAAAATTCTGAACCCCCTTTTTATCTGTAGGAACAGGCCAGTCCAATATGGCTGAGACCTTTTGAGAGTCTATCTTGATTTCTGCCATGGAAACCACGAACCCCAAGAATTGAATACTCTGATGTTCAAACTCACACATCTCCAGTTTAGCATAGAGTCCATTTTGATGGAGTCGGGTGAGAACACTCTTGACAAGTCCTTGTTGCAGGTCAAGGAACACAGAAAAAAGATGTCATCCAGGTATACTATTACGAAAATGTCCAAAACATCTCTAAAGACGTCATTGATAAAATGTTGAAGAGTGGCTGGAGCATTACAGAGGCCAAAGGGCATGACCAGATATTCAAAGTGGCCAAACCTAGTGCAAAAAGTGTTTTTCCACTAGTCCCATTTGCGGATGCAGACCAGGTTATAGGCTCTTCGTAAATCCAGCTTGATAAAGATGGTTGCCACTCCCAATCTCTGGAATAACTCGGGCATGAGAGGAAGGGGATATCGGTTTTTAACCGTGATTTTGTTTAGTTCTCGATAATTGACACATGGTCACAGCGAGTGGTCCTTCTTCATGACAAAGAATATTCTTGTCCCTGCTGGAGGAGTGGATGGGCAGATGAATCCTTTCTTTAGATTCTCGTTAACATATTCCTTTTGATGCCTTTTGTTTTCCTTGAGAAAGTGGAAATATTAGCCCGAAGGGAATCTCAGCCCCAGGAAGCAGCTTAATCGGGCAATTAGACATGTGCGGTTTTTTTGTTCTGAATTGAAATTTGGACGATTTTTAATTTTTCGGAAATTCAGGTGTATCCGAATTTCGAAATTACAATAGTACTGAATTTAAACGAATCCGAAATAATGAAAAAAACTAATTCGTACAAAATTTGAATTCAAATAGTTTTCGAATACTTTTCAAATACGAATGGTTTTCAAATTTGAATTGGAAAAGTTTTCAAATTCGAATTGGAAAAGTTTTTTCAAATTTCGAATTGGAAAAGTTTTCAAATTTGAATTGGAAATGTTTTCACATTTGAATTGGAAAAGTTTTTGAATTTGAATAATTTTCGAATTTTCAAAGAATAAAATAGAGTAGAAAATAAAGGAATAGTATAGAAAAAAAATAATAGACTAGAAAAGAATATAACAGAAAATAAAGGAATAGAAAATAATAGAGTAAAACAGAACAAAATAGACTAGAAAATAAAAGAACAGAATAGACTAGAATTTAATAGAAACATTTAGAATAGAATAGAATTACATAGAAAAAAATATAACCATCTTCTAAATTTTGAATCTCAAATATAATACATTTGAATACACAAGAGAAGAATAGAATAGAAAAAAAGAATAAAATGGACTATAAGCGAATAGAAAAGAATAACATTAAAAAAATAGAATAGAAAGAATATAACCATTTCCCACAATTTAAATAGAAGCAATTCAAATTGAATAGAATAGAAAAGAGCAGAATAGAATAGAAGAGAATAGTATAGAAATAAACAGAATAAAATAGAAAGAATATAACCATCTTCCGAAATTTGAATTTCGAATAGAATAAATTTGAATTTGAATAGAAAATAGAATAGAATAGATTAGAATAGAAAGATCGTTATATTCATTTTATTGTATTCTGTTATTTTTTTCTATACTGGTGGTGTTTTCTATTATATTCTACTCTATTCTTTTATATTGTATTCAAATTCGAATTGATTCTATTTGAATTTCTGAAAATGGTTATATTTCTATTCTATTCTATTGCTTTTTAATTCTATTCTTTTCTATTCTATTCAAATTTCAGAAGATTGTTATCATCTTTCTATTTTATTATATTTTTTATTCTATTCTATTCCGTTCTTTTATTTTCTATCCTACTGTGTTCTGTTTTACTCTATTCTATTCTATTTTATTATTTTCTGTTATATTCTTTACTATTGTATTCTATTTTTTTGTTTAATTAAATGAATCTAACAAAACAAATTTACGCAAATAATGAATCGAAGCGAAACAAAACACATTTTTTCATTCTGCACATGTCTACGGACAATCATATGGCTGATATGGAGGAAGTGTAAGCCCTCTGTTTACTGAAGACATTGTGATATTCATTATATACCTCAGGCACTGGCTGACATACTTCTTGATTAGATTCCATACATAGCAGTGTTGGTGGGATATTAAGAGGTTCAGGCAAACAATGTTCTTGGCAGTAATGTGATCGGAACCTGACCTCTCAGCAATCAAATAAATCTAGGGGTTTTGAGCTTAAAGCCAAGGTAGGCCCAGGATGACAGGAAACAGTGGGGAAGTAATGGCGTCAAGGCTTAATAATTCCTTATGCTGGGTAGAAGTAACTATGGGTATTGGATACCCATTAGAGACTAATGATTTGATACAGGAGCCATCAGCCAGATACATGGACATGGACAGTCCTTGTGCCTTGGGTTGCAGAGGAATATGTTGCTGGGTAGCAAAAGTCAGATGACATAGCATGAATCTGTTCATTATTTTCCTCCAGCAGCCAGTGGGTCCAGGTCTGGGGTTCTCCTTGGAGCAGAGAGATAATGAATCCCACTTTGATGAATTCCAGAGAGAATGTCTGTGGTTGCAGGGTGAAGTACAATTGGCATGCATTGTTGAATGCCCTAAACTTGCTTTGATCCCCTGAGAACCAAGTGTAGGGACTTGGCGTTCATGTGACAACATCATTAGAGTAGATGTGGTAGCAGCCTGTGCTGGTGCAGCAGCAGATGCAGGAGCCGTAGGAGAACTTGCAGTGGTAGATAAGGACTGCACACATTCCTCCAGCTGGACATAGCCTTCCTGCAGGGTCTTGATGGCTTGCATAAGGGCTGCGAGATGTTGGCAGATCTCGTCCATAGGAAAAGGGCCCCTCTTGGAGGCTCAGACATGGCTGTTTGAGACTGTCACATACCTTCTGGTAGAGCCTGATGAGCAGAAGGAAACCTCTCGTACAGCCCCGGCTCAAGGACCACTGAAGTTGCGACAGTGGCTATGAGAGTATGGTGAGGTAGAAGTGCCTGCAAGAAGCAGATGGCACAGCAGATGCAGGTATGCTGCGGACAACATCACAGAAGCTACACAGAGCTGGATGATAGAAGACTGGTGCAGGGTCAAACAAGCCAGGTCATACATGGAGAATTAGATATAATTTAATGGCAGGCAGAGAATGTTCAGAGTTCAGGTAGTGGTTGGCAGCAGGAAATCAGGCAGATAACAGATATAACAAGGTCAAAGCAAGCCAAGGTCAGGACTGGAGATAATCAGAGTGGTCAAGAAGCCAGGTCAAAACTAGATCAAACACAGGCACAGGGAACAGGACATGGGATAAGCTGCAGATCAGACAGCACTGCACTAGTGCATTGGTGCTAATAATGGCTAATGTGCACCTCTGGCGAATATTTCTACATCTGTGTTCCTGTGCCCAGTTTGGCGGGCATCCACAGGATCACATCTGTGCATGCATATATGCATGCACATCTGCCTGTTTGCCGGGCATTCCTGACACACTTTATTAGTGATAAAATTGTAATTCATTTGCAAAATTTTGCTCATATTATTATTTCATAAAGTTATATGTTATTTAGTAGTTCTTTTGATTTTGGAATTAGTATTTGAATTTGCTTTATAGGACGCTAAACTGTTTATTGAATATTTTTAACGCTGTGGTTGGTGATCACAAAGTGGTGTTTAGCAGCTTCTAACACATTATTGTAGAAGAATTGGTGGTTTTTAGTAGCATGGGGGTATTTATTCACTTGAGAAATGGTATTGCCATGTTCTCAAATGAACACTCTGACTAGACCTGAGTAGAAATACAGTATCTCTCAAAAGTGAGTACACCTCTCACATTTTTGTAAATATTTCATTCTATTTTTTCATGTGACAACACTGAAGAAATGACACTTTGCTACAATGTAAAGTAGTGAGTGTACAGCTTGTATAACAGTGTAAATTTGCTGTCCCCTCAAAATAACTCAACACACAGCCATTAATATCTAAATCGCTGGCAACAAAAGTGAGTACACCCCTAAGTGAAAATGTCCAAATTGGGCACAATCCCCCCCCCCCCGGTGTCATGTGACTCATTAGTGTTACAAGGTCTCAGGTGTGAATGAGGAGCAGGTGTGTTAAATTTGATCTCTCTGAGGATCTGGAAAAAAAGAATTGTTGCTCTACATAAAGATGGCCTAGGCTATAAGAAGATTTCCAAGACCCTGAAACTCAGCTGCAGCACAGTAGCCAAGACCATACAGCGCATTAACAGGACAAGTTGCACTCAGAGCAGGCCTTGCCATGGTTGACCAAAGAAGTTGAGTGCAGCGTCATATCCAGAGGTTGTCTTTGGGAAATAGACATATGAGTGCTGCCAGCATTGCTGCAGAGGTTGAAGGGGTGATGGGTTAGCCTGTCAGTGCTCAGACCATATGCTGCACACTGCATCATATTGGTCTGCATGGCAGTCATCCCAGAAGGAAGCCTCTCCTAAAGATGATGCACAAGAAAGCCCTCAAACAGTTTGCTGAAGACAAGCAGACTAAGAACATGGATTACTGGAACCATGCCCTGTGGTCTTATGAGACCAACATAAACTTATTTGGTTCAGAAGGTGTCAAGCTTGTGTGGTGGCAACCAGGCGAGGAATACAAAGACAAGTGTGTCTTGCCTACAGTCAAGCATGGTGGTGGGAGTGTCGTGGTCTGGGGCTACATGAGTGCTCCCGACACTGGGGAGCTACAGTTCATTGAGGGAACCATGAATGCAAAGATGTACTGTGACATGCTGAAGCAGAGCATGAGCCCAACTATTCAGAGACTGGGCCGCCGGACAGTATTCCAACATTATAACAACCTCAAACACACGTCCAAGATGACCACTGCCTTGCTAAAGCTGAGGGTAAATGTGATGGACTAGCCAAGCATGTCTCCAGACCTAAACTCTATTGAGCATCTGTAGGGCATCCTCAAACAGAAGGTGGAGGAGCGCAAGCTCTCTAACATCCACCAGTTCTGTGATGTCGTCATGGAGGAGTGAAAGAGGACTCCAGTGGAGCTCTGGAGAGCTCCATGCCCAAGAGGGTTAAGGCAGTGCTGAAAAATAATGGTGGCCACACAAAATACTGACACTTTGGACCCAATTTAGACATTTTCTCTTAGCGGTGTACTCACTTTTGTTGCTAGTGGTTTAGACATTAATGGTTGTGTGTTGAGTTATTTTGAGGGGACAACAAATTTACACAGTTATACAAGCTGTACACTCACTACTTTACATTGTAGCAAAGTTTCAGTTCTTCAGTGTTGTCACATGAAAAGATATAATAAAATATTTTTAAAAATGTGAGGGGTGTACTCACTTTTGTGAGATACTGTATCTAGGTTAAGGGAGGATAATTCATGGCTTTTTTGATAGAAAAGTGATGGCAGAATAAGACCAAGTGGTCCATAAAGTCTGCCCAGCCAAGAGTGAGAAGTGATGTGTAAAAGGTGTTACCTGGAGTGTTAATGACAAGAGTAAGCCCAATAGCTATTGTTTTTCATTTCCTAGCAAGAAGAGTTTTGTTAAAGTGGAACTTTACCCATAACAACTTGATAAAATGTTATGTTTGTTTATTTTAATGTTCTTTAGCAAGGAACATGCATTCCACATTACTAATTATGCTACCAAAATGAGTGTGTGCTGTAAATTGCCTCCAGTATTGCTCCTGTTCCTTCTTGCTGGAGGCTGCCATTTTGCTGAAGCTCATAGCCCCTGAACAGCAGTAAATCATAAAGCGGAACTAAAACCAGCAATTTAAAAAACAGCAGTTACATTCCTGGGATGTCAGGTTGGCTAACTTGCTTGTGACCTCAAACAAACTGTGAAACCATCAAATAACTGGTGTCATAACTGATCACATGTGTAGCACCCTGGCAGTTTCAGATCAAACAGAAGCAGCTTAACCTCCCTGGCGGTCTGGAATTTATTGCTGAAAGCGGTACAATTATTTTGCATGAAAATGTGGCGTTTTATATTGTAGGCCTGTAATTCTTAGGAATAACTCACTTAAATCTGTCCAAACAAGTCTAGTAGACATCCCGGGTATGAAAAAGTTTGAAAAATGAAATCATAAATTA
>BLSH010549496.1:734605-744882 GCA_018402905.1 Glandirana rugosa
TACCCTCACCGAGTCACAAGTTATTCCAGTGAATGTAACCTGTCCCCTTTATCGTTAACCATCTCGAATCAAGACTTCAATCTTTTTATTCCGGAGCCCGTCACCTGTCTAAACTCACTCCCCTTTAGATGACGTTGTTTTCGTTAAAAAGATGGAAAAACCATTCTATCGTAAGGTGTACGTTTATAATGTCTTGAAATTTCCTCTTCTCTCACTAATCAAATACCGACTGTTTTCTTTTACACGGTGGTGGTAGATTTCGTGACCTCAGGTTCGAAATTCTTATGGGAGATAACACAAAACATAAATTATCTTTCAAACATGGAAACAAAGTCTGTACTGTCTAGAACTAGGCAAGTCACAACATGGCTAGGCACACTGAAGAGGGTATTCTTAAAGCTTGGACTCCAGTGCTTTAGATGGTGGTGGCACATTTTCTTTTGTCAGCCATAAACTAATCACTCTCTTCTCCTTTAAAGTTCTGTAATATTTGCATGTGGAATGCTATCTTACCAAAAAGGTAGAAAAATTGCTTTTGTTGCAGTAGATTTCCCCTCACTCAAATCTGTCCACTGCCCGAGGCCTTATTTTTCTAACTTCAGAACTAAGCTCTACCAATTGCTATTTCCCCTGTCCAATGTAAGTGACCTTATTGAACACTGAGCCACTCCCATTGGCCAAAGGGATGGCAGTTAGAAGTTGAAGTAACCACCGGATCTGTTCTCACTTTAACCTCCCTGGCGGTAGGATTATTTAAAATTTTTGGTGCTGAAAGCTGTATGATTATTTTGCATGGAAATTTGGTGTTTTATATTGTAGGCCTGTAATTCTTAGGAATAACTCACTTAAATCTGTCCAAACACGAGTCTAGTAGACATCCCGGGTATGATAAAGTTTGAAACACAAAATCATAAATTATAATATACATGAAAAAATATATATAATATAATAAATAACTATAAATAATTATCAAAGATGATAATATAATAATAAAATGTATTCAATGTAATCTAGTCAAAAACACAGAAATTTGCTCATTTGCAGAATTGTCGCTGTCGTCACTTTCAGTGTCTGATGATACATTTCCCCAAAAATCAGTATCACTCAATTCTGCAAATGATTCTTATTTACTATCGGTGTTTTCTAGCTGTCAAAAAACACTTTTGACGTAGAGGGACGCTTTTTTATGCCATGGACGTTCTCAAGTTTCCAGGCAGAAAGAATGGCATATATAATATAAAAGTGCATGCAGGGCACTGGACAAAGCACTAGGGACAAAGGGGATGTGAAATGATTTCATACAGTAATGTAATCTTACAGATTACAGTGTACTGTATGCTTACTGTGTGTTTCACACGACGCTCGCAGGGAACGGAGCCCGGCACACAGAGGCATCGGGCGGAAGACACAGCCCGCAGACAAAGCGGGGGGGACATCGCTGGATCCAGGGAACAAGGTAAGTAACACTGCCTGGATCCAGCGATGCAATCCCGAGTGTGGCTTGGGATTATTGTTATTTGCAGTGAAAACATACCCTGAGCCACACTCGGGAATACCGTCAAGGAGGCTACGTAGCATATAAGGTCTGACATCCAATGATGTTTTATACGATACTTGTCAAAATAAATTGCTTGAAAACAAAGTAGCTTCATAAAGGTGATGTTCTAGTCCCTGCCATAACATCACTCATAATCGAATTCCCATATTTAACAGCAGTTGGCTGGGAATTCCCAAAGACAGAGAGATGGTCAGCTGTGTTTGCATTCATTGGCCTGAAATGCCTTGCTATTTGTAAGCCTTTCCAGCATCACTGTCAAATACAGCTCATGGTTTATAAGCAGCATGAAAAACTGGGTAAGATGAAGCTTCTGTAATGGGTTTCATAAGAGGGGGGAACTCAGTTTAAAAGTTTTCAAGGTGTACATTGAGTGAAATATATTTCTCAGTATTGTTTACAGTGTATAAATGCTACACTTCTGATTTTATAGATATTTCATTTTTTCCAGCAGTCTGGAACATTTCTATATTTATTTATCAGTCAGTCTGAGTGATGTTTTTGTTAGGGAAAAATACTTCTTCATTTTGTGTGTGTATTCAGTGTTTCACTCCAGGGAAAGAATATCAAAAATAAGCCCATAAATAAGAAATCAGCAGACTTTCCTGTCTAGTTGCATTACATAGATTTGATGTATGCTTCTGCGGCATTATTAGTCACTCTGCTTAAATCAATGCTGTAATCTTTCCTCTTGATTGATTGCTTTTGTTAACTTGCAGCATACATGCCTTAATGAACACAGCAATTATCCAGTTAATATGAACAAAATGCTATGTAACTATGATCTGTAGGCAAGCACAGGAAATGCACTCCAATTTATTATTTTTTTCCCTGTATATATTTGGCATCACCACTGAATGGTAGATAGGTAAAAAAAAAAGTAAGGGGGGGTCGGAATGTCTATCAGTAGAGTTGAGCGAACTCGGACTGTAAAATTCAGGATCGTACCGGACTTTGGGGTGTCTGTGCCTCGAACCCGAACACGGACATTAAAAAAAAAGTCCGGGATCGGGTTCGGTATTCGGGTATTTTTGGCGCCTTTTCTATAGCTGCTGGGCAGCCAATCAACAAGCTTTTCACTAGTTTGCCATTAGAAGCCATCACAGCCATGCCTACTAATGGCATGGCTGTGATTGGCCAGTGCATCATGTGACCCAGCCTCTATATGGGGCTGGAGTCACGTAGCGCCGCGTGTCAGATCGTCTCAGACTAGAGTAGGGAGAGCTTCATGCCACTGCTGTGAGGGAAAGATTAGCGTTCACAACCATCTCAGACTGCATTAGGGAGACCTTCATCGTGGTCCTGTGAGGGACACATTAGCGTTCAGAACCATCTTATAGTGCATTAGGGAAACGTTCCTGTTGTTGCTCTGAGGGAGAGATTCTCATTCTAAAACCATCTACTACTGCATTAGGGAAGCGTTCCTGTGGGTGCTCTGAGGGAGAGTTTATCATTCTAAAAACAACTACTACTGCATTAGGGCCAGGTTCCTGTTGGTGCTTTGAGGGAGAGATTATCGTTCTAAAAAATACTACTACTGCATTAGGGCCAGGTTCCTGTTGGTGCTTTGAGGGAGAGTTTATCATTCTAAAAACAACTACTACTGCAATAGGGCCAGGTTCCTGTTGGTGCTTTGAGGGAGAGATTATCGTTCTAAAAACAGCTACTACTGCATTAGGGCCCAGTCCCTGTTGGTGCTCTGAGGGAGAGTTTATCATTCTAAAAACAACTAAAACTGCATTAGGGAAAGGTTCCTGTTGGTGCTTTGAGGGAGAGTTTATCATTCTAAAAACAACTGCTACTGCATTAGGGCCAGGTTCCTGTTGGTGCTTTGAGGGAGAGATTATCGTTCTAAAAAATACTACTACTGCATTAGGGCCAGGTTCCTGTTGGTGCTTTGAGGGAGAGTTTATCGTTCTAAAAACAACTACTACTCCAATAGGGCCAGGTTCCTGTTGGTGCTTTGAGGGAGAGATTATCATTCTATAAACAACTACAACTGCATTAGGGCCAGGTTCCTGTTGGTGCTTTGAGGGAGAGTTTATCATTCTAAAAACAACTACTACTGCAATAGGGCCAGGTTCCTGTTGGTGCTATGAGGGAGAGATTATTGTTCTAAATACAACTACTGCTGCAATAGGGCTAAGTCCCTGTTGGTGCTCTGAGGGAGAGTTTATCATTCTAAAAACAACTAAAACTGCATTAGGGAAAGGTTCCTGTTGGTGCTTTGAGGGAGAGTTTATCATTCTAAAAACAACTAAAACTGCATTAGGGAAAGGTTCCTGTTGGTGCTTTGAGGGAGGGTTTATCGTTCTAAAAACAACTACTACTGCAATAGGGCCAGGTTACTGTTGGTGCTTTGAGGGAGAGATTATCATTCTAAAAACAACTACTACTGCATTAGGGCCAGGTTCCTGTTGGTGCTTTGAGGGAGAGATTATCGTTCTAAAAACAACTACTACTGCATTAGGGCCAGGTTCCTGTTGGTGCTCTGAGGGAGAGTTTATCGTTCTAAAAACAACTACTACTGCATTAGGGCCAGGTTCCTTTTGGTGCTCTTAGAGAGAGTTTATCCTTCTATAAACAACCACAACTGCATTAGGGCCAGGTTCCTGTTGGTGCTTTGAGGGAGAGTTTATCGTTCTAAAAACAACTACTACTGCAATAGGGCCAGGTTCCTGTTGGTGCTTTGAGGGAGAGATTATCGTTCTAAAAACAGCTACTACTGCATTAGGGCCCGATCCCTGTTGGTGCTCTGAGGGAGAGTTTATCGTTCTAAAAACAACTAAAACTGCATTAGGGCAAGGTTCCTGTTGGCGCTTTGAGGGAGGGTTTATCGTTCTAAAAACAACTACTACTGCAATAGGGCCAGGTTACTGTTGGTGCTTTGAGGGAGAGATTATCATTCTAAAAACAACTACTACTGCATTAGGGCCAGGTTCCTGTTGGTGCTCTGAGGGAGAGTTTATCGTTCTAAAAACAATGACAACTGCATTAGGGCCAGGTTCCTGTTTGTGCTTTGAGGGAGAGATTATCGTTCTAAAAACAACTACTACTGCATTAGGGCCAGATTCCTGTTGGTGCTCTGAGGGAGAGTTTATCAATCTAAAAACAACTGCTACTGCATTAGGGCCAGGTTCCGGTTGGTGCTCTGAGAGGAGAGTTTATCATTGTAAAAACAACTACTACTGCATTAGGGCCAGGTTCCTGTTGGTGCTCTGAGGAAGAGTTTATCGTTCTAAAAACAACTACTCCTTCATTAGGGCCAGGTTCCTGTTGGTGCTCTGAGGGAGAGTTTATCGTTCTAAAAACAACTACTACTGCATTAGGGCCAGGTTCCGGTTGGTGTTCTGAGGGAGAGTTTATCATTCTAAAAACAACTACTACTGCATTAGGGCCAGGTTCCTGTTGGTGCTTTGAGGGAGAGTTTATCATTCTAAAAACAACTACTATTCCAATAGGGCCAGGTTCCTGTTGGTGCTTTGAGGGAGAGATTATTGTTCTAAATACAACTACTGCTGCAATAGGGCTAGGTTCCTGTTGGTGCTCTGAGGGAGAGTTTATCGTTCTAAAAACAACTAAAACTGCATTAGGGCAAGGTTCCTGTTGGCGCTTTGAGGGAGGGTTTATCGTTCTAAATACAATTACTGCTGCAATAGGGCTAGGTTCCTGTTGGTGCTCTGAGGGAGAGTTTATAGCTATAAAGCCATCTCCTACTGCATTAGGGAGAGGTTCCTGTTGTTGCTGTGAGGGGGAGATTATTGTTCTAAAATCATCTCATATTGGGGGGCGCATGCGCGCAGCTCGAGGAGACGGTCATGCCTGCCTAGAGCTCCGCACAGCCGCGAGACAAACGGCCGTCTAATAGCCGACCAGAGGACCCGAATACCGGTCACAACAGCTACCAATCCGCTACCTAAACCCGCTGCCTCGACTGATACCCCGACCATGGTCGCAACCGGGACGAAACCCAAGATCAGGACGAAATCAATACGCGAGGCCCTGGCTCGGGCCTCGTCCAAGATGGCGCCGCCGCACGCGACCAAGCCAGGTACACCGAGAACCCCTAAACAGCGGCCACTTAGGCATCCAGACGAAGGGGAATCAGATTGTGACACCCTAGCTTCTCCCCTACTCTCACAGTCAGATGACATGCACCCAGGCCTGCTCCAGCAATTCGAAACGATGCTGCAGCGTGCCTTAAAGCACACATCAGAGCAGATCACTAACAAACTCACAAGAGAGATAAGAGAACTAGGGCAACGCACAGCAGACCTGGAACAGAGGGTGGATGAGATGGAACATCACCTCTCTGCTCAGGCAGAGGAGATAGAAACCCTTAAGGAGGATAATATGACTCTACAATCCCAATTAGAGGAGTTTGAAAACAGGGCTAGACGCTCCAACATCAGGATCAGGGGAATCCCTGAGACAGTAGAGGATCTACAATCTACTATTACAGCTCTTTTTCAGGAACTTTCCCCTTCCATACCAATCGAGCGTCTGGAAATGGATCGCATACACAGAGCCCTAGCCCCCCGGAAAAAGAATGGCCCCCCAAGGGACATAATTGCAAAAATGCACTTTTTTCGCACAAAAGAGCAGCTTCTACAGTCTGCCAGACTACGGCCCACCCTCACGTTCCAGGGCTATGAATATCAGCTCTTTGCTGATTTATCAAAGACTACCATCATGAAACGCAGATCCTTTAAACCCCACCTTCAGATCCTCCAGCAACACAAGATAGGATACTTGTGGGGTTTCCCCTTCGCCCTGCGGTTCACATATCAGGGGCACAAATTCACCAGCAGAAACATCGAAGAGCTGCAAAATCACCTGCAGGATCTCCACCTGTCCCCAACTGATCCAGCCCTCCCGCAGAGAACACGCCGTCGCTCTCCTTCGGTGTCACCTAGGAAGGCACACCACACTCCTCCATCCTCCACCAAGAGAAGTAGAATCTCTCCGACCCTCCAAGACCCCTCAGACTCAATGGACTGAACCCCACCCAGCAAGACACCCTTGCTCTCAACTCATTCTTGGACACTAGTGCTCAAGACATAGTCTGAAGAGGAGTTTAATCTCCGTTACCCCCTTACGCCTGTGACCCAGAGAACAATTTCCTACATAGGACAAAATGCTAACCGTAACAATATTTTCTCTTACAGGTTTAACATTTCTCCTCCCTGGTTTGGTTGAATATATGTTATAAGTTCCTGGGCTATGTGGGTCTCTTACCTTCCCCCTCCCGATTCCAACTCTGGAATTTACAGCTCTCTACCTTCGCATTCGTTTGAAGCGCAAGGTACCATATAGATCCCCCCAAATGACTAAACTTTAAATGTAAGAGACACACATACCCCACTTGGAGAGTGTTTCTCTCCCCTTAAATTGTTGTTTCATTCTACAAGTAGTTTGTCACTCACTCTTTTTTTGTAGACCAGCCTACCTTCCGCAAACCTAGGAAAACAATGCCGAAATCGCCTTGTAAGAGCCTCTCCTTCCTTTCGCGGACTGGTAATATGCATTTCAATTTCTCTGGTCGTTATAGTTGAATGTATTCATTAGATACTAACTAATGCCGTACATGCCTCCGGCTGTTTGTCATTGCTAACCCCAACATCTTGCCCACAGACTCGCCTACTTGGCCTTCTCTGGGCAACATGCTCCCCTCCGCGCAAGAACCATGCTCTTGCCCGGACGGAAAATGTCTCTCCCCATATTCTCTTCTCCTTTTTACTCTTCCATTCCCTCAGCTATCATTCTCCTTCCCCTCCTTACCTGCACTACTTACTATTTACCCTCTGGCCGGTAGGGGGAACTTCCATCCCAATAACACGCTCTTTCCAGCACCAACTAAGACCCAGCCTGATGACCAAACTTAATATACTGTCCCTCAATGTGCAGGGACTTAACTCCCCATGCAAACGTCGCAAAGCCCTCCGTACATTTGCCTCACTTAAAGCCCACATCATTTGCCTCCAAGAGACGCACTTCACCAAACAACATACCCCTAAATACTTACTCAACACATATCCACAATTCTACACTGCCTCAGCTGACACGAAACAGAGAGGGGTACTTATAGCATTCCACAGAACCACCCCATTCACATTGAAATCTGAGATACGTGACCCAGAGGGTAGATACCTCATCCTGCTTGGGCATCTACTCGACTCTCCAATCACCATAGTATCATACTATGCCCCTAATAAAAATCCCACAGCTTTCCTTTCACATCTTCTAACAGTAGTTGACACACATAGACAAGGTACTTTGTTTATGTGTGGAGACTCCAACCAGGTCCTTTTTCCCTTCCTAGATAGATCACCTTACTCACCCAACTCACCCCCCAAAAGACTTACTTTCCAACAACTCCTACAACAACACTCACTAGCGGACACATGGCGTGAATGTAACCCCAACAAAAAACAGTTCTCCTATTACTCCCACCCACACAACTCTTTCACCCGAATAGACCACATCCTGACCCCGATCGGATCCCTACCTCAGTTATACTCCTCCAGCATCGTTCCTATTCCGTGGTCAGATCATAATGCAATCCTATCCTCCTTTACAGCTCTAATACCTACGCAAAACACCAGAACTTGGACACTGAATGACTCTCTCCTATCCCACCCATCTATAGTGCTACAAATAGAAACTGCCCTTAAAGAGTACATTTCACTCAATTCAACTGATGATATTTCACCCCTCACACTCTGGGAAGCACACAAACCAACCATCCGAGGAACACTGATTAGCCTAGCAACCCACAAGAAAAAAGAGCGACAAAATAAATTTCAACAACTAGAACAAGCCTTCACCTTAGCTCACGCCAACTTCCAAGACGACCCTACTTCTGCCCACAAGATAGAATTAGACCGTGCAAAACTAGACCTGGACGTATTTCTCACAGACTCTGCCGAAAAGTCCCTCAGAAGATCAAGTCACCGCATCTACATGAGAGCTAACAAACCTGGCACTTTCATGGCTCTCACCATGCGTAACCTTGAAAACCCGCACAGGCCTATACGCCTCAAAATGGCCCAACAAAACTATACCAGCAACCCGGCCAGAATCCTTAAAAAATTTCATGAAAAACTCCAAGACCTATATTCTGCTCCCAAACAACCAACAGACACACAACAAATCACAGAATTCCTGAATTCCCTCTCTCTACCCTCGCTCTCGGCAGAGCAAAGAGAGCTCCTAGACCAACCAATCACAGAACATGAGACGAAAACTGCAATTAAATCCCTACACAGTAATAAAAGACCGGGCCCAGACGGCCTAACCGCAAACTATTACAAACGCTTTATTGACATATTGACCGACCCCCTCACTGCCGCACTCAACTCTATACGTAAAGATAAAACGTTTACACCGGACTCCTTAAGAGCCACTATCACAATGATACCGAAACCCCAAACAGATGACACATCCTGGGCCAATTACCGCCCGATCTCGATATTAAACAATGATATTAAGTTGCTAGGGAAAATCCTGGCCTCCCGCCTCAATGGCATAATTGGTTCCCTGATACACAGGGACCAGACAGGTTTTATGCCTTTGAGACAAGCCGGAGACAATGTCCGCAGAATAGTCTTACTCACCAACCTAGCTCGCTCTAGACGAATACCTACATGCCTCCTATCTTTGGATGTCAGGAAGGCTTTTGATAGCCTCTCCTGGACATACCTGCACGAGGTCCTCCTCAAATGGGGGTTTGGCCCCTTTTTCTTCAAATGGGTACTCTCCCTTTATTCAAATCCGACAGCCAGGGTTGCCTACGCGGGGCACCAATCTGATCCCTTTCCAATTTGCAGAGGAACTAGGCAGGGCTGCCCGCTCTCGCCCCTTCTGTTTGCCCTGGCCATTGAACCACTAGCCCAGAAAATCCGAGATAACCCGAACATAAAGGGTCTAGAAGTGGGTGGACATACACACAAACTCTGCATGTTCGCAGATGATATACTACTTTTTGTAACAGCCCCAATCACCTCCATACCAAATCTCCTCACAACCCTTACTTCTTTTGCTAGCTTTTCTGGGCTAGTGGTTAATCCTCAGAAGTCCAAAACCCTCAATATCTCCATACCCCAGCCCATGCACTCGCATCTACAGTCGGTACTCCCGTTCTCTTGGACACTTGACGGATTAAAATATTTGGGTGTAAAATTAACTTCTAACCCTACTGACCTCTTCCAAGCCAATTACCCTCCTATGCTCCGACACTTAACAAAACTCATGGCCTCCTGGCAGTCCCTTTCGCTCTCCTGGCTGGGGCGTATCTCAGCAGTAAAAATGGTCATATTACCCAAAATCCTGTATCTCTTTAGGACGCTACCTATACCAGTCCCCCCATATTTCATCCGCATCTTACAGCGCAGAGTTCTCACTTTCGTCTGGGGGGAAAAAAGACCGCGTGTCCCTAGCTCGATACTTTATCTACACAAATCGCAAGGTGGGTTGGGACTACCAAATTTTCTTAAATACTACCAAGCAGCCCAACTATCTCCCTTGACCAAATATCACGCAACCAAAGAAATTCCTCTTTGGGTGACCCTGGAATCTATAGACTGTGACCCCTTATCAGTGGCAAACCTACTATGGTTACAACCGAAAGACCATAAACGTATCAACAATCCAATTACACAACACTCCCTTCGTATCTGGAACACACTAAAATTTAAATATAAGCTTCAATCCCCTCACAACC
>BLSH010549496.1:774717-786825 GCA_018402905.1 Glandirana rugosa
ATAACGTCATCATCAACAAATATCTTGCTATTAGAGAGGGAGTTTCGTGGTTGTCCTTGGACCGGGATTACGTCAACATCAAAATCTTACTATGGTTCTAAAAACAAATACTACTGCAATAGGGCCAGGTTCCTGTTGGTGCTCTGAGGGAGAAATTATTGTTCTAAAAAAACTACTACTGCATTAGGTCCAGGTTCCTGTTGGTGCTCTGAGGGACAGATTATCGTTATAAAAACAACTGCAACTGCATTAGGGCCAGGTTCCTGTTGGTGCTCTGAGGGAGAGTTTATCGTTCTAAAAACAACTACTACTGCATTAGGGCCAGGTTCCTGTTGGTGCTCTGAGGGACAGTGTATCATTCTAAAAACAACTGCAACTGCATTAGGGCCAGGTTCCTGTTGGTGCTTTGAGGGAGAATTTATCATTCTAAAACTACAACTGCATTAGGGCCAGGTTCCTGTTGGTGCTTTGAGGGAGAGATTATCGTTCTATAAACAACTACTACTGCAATAGGGCCAGGTTCCTGTTGGTTCTCTGAGGGAGAGTTTATCATTATAAAGCCACCTCCTACTGCATTAGAGAGAGGTTCCTGTTGGTGCTGTGAGGGGGAGATTATTGTTCTAAAATCATCTCATACTGCAGTAGGGACAGGTTCCTGTCGGTGCTGTGAAAGACAGATTATCGTTCTAAAATCGTCTCATACTGGTGTAGGGAGAGGTACCTGCTGCTGGTGTGAGCGGTGCATTTCTTGCACAAAAATAAAAAGTGCATTTACAATTTTCTTTTTTTTTTTAAAAATAAGAATAATAATTTATTATTCTTTTTTTTTGTATTAATAAATAGTTCTACACAGTACATTTGGTGGTCGTTGTGCTGCTGGTGTTGGTGGTGTTACTGAAGCTCCTGTTGCAAGGAGAGAACGTGGTCGTTCTGTGCCAGCTACACGCACAAGTGAAACACCTTCCTCAGGTAGCCAACAGAACCTTCAACGTTATATGGTAGGCCCGAATGCCGATCAACGAATGGTGAGGCCAGAACAAGTACAGGCGATAGTAGATTGGGTGGCTGACAATGCCTCCAGTTCCTTCACATTGTCTCCCACCCGGTCCCTTGATGAAAGCTCAGAGTTGGCACCTGAACCCCATGGCCATCTGTCTTTCACCTCAGCCCCTTGTAAATCAGCCAAGCAGTCTGAGCCCCAAGTCATGCAGCAGTCTCTTATGCTTTTTGATGACTCTGCTGCTGTGCTTTCCGTGGGCCATCCAGATAGCCCTGCCCCAGAAGTGGAAGACACTGATGCCCAACTACTTCTGGTTCAGGATGAGGACATGGAAACACCACGGCAGCATGTCTGTGATGATGATGACGAAACACAGGTGCCAACTGCTGTGGCTTTCCACAGTGTGCAGACTGACAAGGAGGGCAGTGGTGAAGGGTGGGTGGAAGATGATGTGGAGGATGATGAGGTCCTAGACCTCACATGGAATGAAGGTCATGCTAGTGACATGTGCAGTTTGGAGGAAGAGGTGGTGGTCGCATAGAGGCACCAGCACAGCAAAAGAGGAAACAGGTTGCAAAAGCGGAGCGAGCGTCCCCTAGACAGTACACGTGCTACTACCCACCGCACCCAGGAACCTAGCATACCAAAGGCAGCTCAAAGGCGTTCCCCGGCGTGGCACTTCTTCAGACAATGTGCTGACTACAAGACACAAGTGGCTTGCACACTGTGCAATGAGAGGCTGAAGCGAGGCACAAATGTTCTAAACCTGAGCACAAACTCCATGATCAGGCATCTAAATGCAAAGCACTGGCTGCAGTGGAATAAGTACCTCAATATCCAAGAAAGGTCTCGGGTTCCTCCTGCTTCCTCTTCTGCTGCTGCCTCGGCTTCTTCCTCCACCTCTACAGTGCCAGTGGCACCTGCCACCCAGCAAACAGACGATGTGACAGCAACGCCACCATCTCCGCCACCGTCCCCAAGCATTTCCACATGGTCCCATTGAAGCTTACAGCTGTCCATCTCCCAAACACTGGAGAGAAAGAGGAAGTACCCCCCTACCCACCCATGATCCCTGGCCCTGAATGCCGGCATTTCAAAATTCCTGGCCTTTGAAATGCTGTCATTCCATCTGGTGGACACAGACAGTTTTAAAAACCTGATGGCGGTGGCTGTCCTACAGTACGTGGTTCCCAGCCGCCACTACTTTTCCAGTTGAGCCATCCCGTCCCTGCACAAACAAGTCGGGGATGAGAACAAGTGTGCACTGTGCAACGCCATCTGTGGCAAGGTCCACATAACCACTGATATGTGGACCAGTAAGCAGGGACGCTATATCTCGCTAACTGCACACTGGGCAAATGTAGTGGCGGGTGGGCCTGGGCCGGCTAGCCATTTGGCACATGTCCTTCCACCACCCAGGATTGCAGGGCATTTCTCTTTGCCTCCTGTTGCCTCCTCCTCCTCCTGCACTTCCTCCTCCTCCTCCTCTTCCACCTCCTCATCCGCTCAGCGTAACACCTTCACCTCCAACTTCAGCACATCCAAGGGGAAACGATAGCAGGCTGTTTTAAAACTGATATGTTTGGGGGGATAAACATGTTTGGGGGATAAACCCCACACTGCGCATCAGCTGTGGACGGGCATTGAACAACAGAAGAATGAGTGGTTGTTGCCACTGAGCCTCAAGCCCGGCCTGGTGGTGTGCGATAATGGACGAAATCTCGTAGCAGCTCTGTGCCTAGCCGGTTTGACGCACATCCCTTGCCTGGTGCATGTGCTGAATTTGGTGGTGCAGAAATTTCTAAAAAGTTACCCGGATATGTCAGAGCTGCTGCAGAAAGTGCAGGTCGTCTGTGCGCGCTTTCGGTGTTCTCACCCTGCTGCTGCTCACCTGTCTGCGCTGCAGCGGAACTTCGGCCTTCCCACTCCCCACCTCCTATGCGACGTACCCACAAGGTGGAACTCCACCTTATACATGCTGGAGAGACTGTGCGAGCAGCAGCAGGCAATAGTGGAGTTTCAGCTGCAGCACGCACGGGTCAGACGCTCTGCGGAACAGCACCACGGGGTCATTTCCACGGTTATCAGGCCAGTCATTCACAAGTGGCTCGGAGGGTGGGTTCCTACAACAGCATAGGCCAGGTCAAAAATTTTCAAGCCAGGGGACAGTTCTGGAGGAGGAGGAGGATGAGGATGATGATGAGGAGGAGGAGGAAGAACCGTGTTCACAGCATTGTGGCACCCAACATAACTCGTGGGCATCACTGGAGCATGGCTGGGGGGATACGGAGGACACAGATGATACACATCCCACAGAGGACAGCTTGTCTTTGCCTCTGGCCAGCCTGGCACACATGAGCGACTACATGCTGCAGTGCCTGCTCAACGACAGCCAATTTTCCCACATTTTAACTTGTGCTGATTACTGGGTGGCCACCCTGCTGGATCCCCGGTACAAGGACAACGTGCCGCCCTTAATTCCCTCACTGGAGCGTGATCGCAAGATGCGCGACTACAAGCACACTCTGGTAGACGCGCTGCTGAGGGCATTCCCAAATGACTCCGGGGGCTCAGTGGAAGCACAAGGCGAAGGCAGAGGAGGAGGAAGAAGAGGTCACCAACGCAGCTGTGGCACCGCCAGCACCTCAGAAGGCAGGGTTAGCATGGCTGAAATGTGGAAAAGCTTTGTCAGCAGCACGCCACCACAAACAGCACCACCAGCTGATAGGCAACGTCTTAACAGGAGGCAGCATTTCAGCAACCTGGTGGAACAGTATGTGTGCACACGCCTACACGTACTGACTGATGGGTCTGCCTTATTCAACTTCTGGGTCTCCAAATTGGCCACATGGCCTGAGCTTGCCCTTTAGGCCTTGGAGGTGCTGGCCTGCCCTGCAGCCAGTGTATTGTCTAAACATGTGTTTAGTACAGCAGGGGGCATTATCACAGACAAGCGCAGCTGCCTGTCCACAGCCAACGTGGACAAGCTAACCTTTATTAAAATGAACCAGGCATGGATCCCACAAGACTTGTCTGTACCTTGTGCAGAATAGACATTTAGACCGGCCTCATACAGCCATTGGTATCCTTTTTTTTTTTTTTTGAATATGTCTCAATATTTTGGGGGCTACCCCAATTCTAAAAAAATACCAGACAAACAAAAAACAGTGTTGGCTACCTCCTCCTCCTCTTCCTCCTCCTCCTCCTCCTCCTCCACCACCACCACCACTTCCGCCTACACTGCCACGGCCACGGCCTAGTCAACCTCTAGGCTCCTACTCCACATCCACCTCCTCCTCCCATTTTTTTTGTTGATTTTAAGTTATTTCCCTATCCACATTTGTTTGCAGGGCACTTGTCCTACTCTTACCCCCATTTTGCTTCCTTTTGCAGCCTTCTAGCCCTTTACATGACTTCTTTACAGCCATTTTTGTGCCCAAAAGTTCGGGTTACCATTGACTTCAATGGGGTTCGGTGTGCGGGGTCAAGTTCGGATCGAGTTCGGTACCGAACCCGAACGGTTTTACGAGGTTTGGCTGAACCCGACGAACGCGAACATCAACTCTATGAATGACATTTATTTTTTTAAAACAGTGTGTATTTTAAAAACTTTTGGTAAAACTAAGTGTTAGGTTTATCCAAGCAACTTCTTTAATTCTCATCAAAGGTTTGTGTTATCCTCAAGTTTTCTTCCTGTTTTTTCATATTCCAATACCAATTTGAGGGTATATGCCCTGAAACGTTTGGCAATATGCATATGACAGTTCTCATTGATCCAAGTTATAATATATTTATCAGTAGTTAATCACATTCAACTGCTTTAAAATAAAAAAATTGTACTAAGGGTTTAAATCCCTAAGCCAACAGTTAACACACCATCAGACACAAAACAGTGATAGTCACATTCAACTAGATTTGTTCTGTAATGCTGAAGAAATTTCACAGCTCACTCAAGCATCTTTTCAATTTCTAAAGAAAGGTTCCTGTTATCTTCAGGTTTTCTTGCTATTTGCTCATATTTCTATACCAGTTTCAGGGTATATGCATCAAATTGATTGGCAATAAGTTTGTGGAGGCTCTCGGTTATCCAGGTCATGGTATATTTTGTAGCAGTTAGTCACATTCAACTGGACTTACTCTGTAATGTTGAAGAAGCTTTGCAGCTTTTTTCAAGTTGGTTCTTCAGTTCTAATTCTCTGCAGCCATTTACTGTCTACGTGCATGCACTTCAGTAGTCAGGATTTGCATTTTCAAATATGTATATTTGTAAATAAGTAAGATAGATGCATGCATCTTTGGTGTTAACCTGTCTGCAAAAGTATTTTACTCAGTCCATTAAAACCGCTTTTTTTCACTGCTCTTTAATTATCTTCCAGAACCTAAAATTAAGTATCTTTTTTATTGAGCATTTAATTGGCATTTAGGAAGTTTTATTTAGCAACTTAATTAAGCAGCACTGGTAGGTTAAAAATAATGTTATGATAATATCTCTAAACAGTAGCAGGTCTTGAACAGCATATACTACATTGTTTTAAAATAAATTGATATTTTCCATAAGTAAGATCCTATTACAATCACACTGTTCATGTAAAACTCCAATAGAATACTATGTTTTAAACCACAGTATAAACATTTTAAATATACTGCGTCTTTTTTGTTGTTGTTATTTAATTGAATCCATGTTTACACATTCTAGTAAGGATTCCATTGCATTATTTTATCACTGGTTGCACATTTTAGTTTTTGCAATAACTGCAAAGGCTAGACACTGTTTGGGTGATTCTTGTTGTTTTCATAGTTATATCTGAATTAAGTTTTTTCTAGATTCAGATTTTCTACTTATGTTGCATGCTTTACCCAGGCTTCTAACTATAGAATTCATGTAATAAAGATATAATTTTCACCAAATATACTGCGTCTTTTTTGTTGTTGTTATTTAATTGAATCCATGTTTACACATTCTAGTAAGGATTCCATTGCATTATTTTATCACTGGTTGCACATTTTAGTTTTTGCAATAACTGCAAAGGCTAGACACTGTTTGGGTGATTCTTGTTGTTTTCATAGTTATATCTGAATTAAGTTTTTTCTAGATTCAGATTTTCTACTTATGTTGCATGCTTTACCCAGGCTTCTAACTATAGAATTCATGTAATAAAGATATAATTTTCACCAAATATACTGCGTCTTTTTTGTTGTTGTTATTTAATTGAATCCATGTTTACACATTCTAGTAAGGATTCCATTGCATTATTTTATCACTGGTTGCACATTTTAGTTTTTGCAATAACTGCAAAGGCTAGACACTGTTTGGGTGATTCTTGTTGTTTTCATAGTTATATCTGAATTAAGTTTTTTCTAGATTCAGATTTTCTACTTATGTTGCATGCTTTACCCAGGCTTCTAACTATAGAATTCATGTAATAAAGATATAATTTTCACCAAGTTTGCCTTCACTTCAAATACCCAAACAAGTTCAAGTGAATTACAATAAATAGACATGTTGTCCATACCATCTTGAGTATATGAAGATATTTCAAGCTATGATGAAAACTACTACTTTAATGAATTAGCACCTGTATAGCTGCAATAATAAAACTGATAATTTGACATGACAGTTGCCTGATCGGGCAGGTTTAAGTGGATTTGTCTATGGCAGCAGAAAACTCCCTCTGACCATTTTAAGGGAAACATAATTAATACATCTGACAGGTTTGCTTGATCAATATTGTTGCCCCAAGATAGGCAGTGATAAGGCGGTGTCTTCCCAGCTGTCATTCTTCCTAACTCATCTTCTCTTTATTCAGCTAAGCATTTACATTTTGATGAGGCAAACATGCAAGTTTACATTTTTTTTTTTTGCTTTGGAACATCCCCGCATACCATTTGTTTGACAATCTCTTGCATATTAGTTTAAATATGGATGGTGACCTTTTTTTAACATTTGGCTCCCATTGACATCAATAGGGTTTGGATTTGGCAGCCGTATGTTATTTATGTTTGCCAAATGGGCCTCAAACCAATCTCAGGTATGCTCTGCTGATCACAACTGTTAACCCGTTCTGTGATATAACAATATTGAACACTGAATTTTTATTAATTTTTATATTTTTTCAGCTAACAGCACAAATGGTCTTGAGGATTGCCACTGAACCAGTCTTACCATTTAATGCTTTGGATATTGCATTAGAGATTCAGAAACGCATTGAAGGTAATCCATCAGTCTATTATGGGTAGTCGATTCTTTACTAAAATATATATTGTTTCATGGTTAGGATGGTTAAAATACTCTGCACTTTATATTTTTGATCAACACCAGAACAGTTTTTCCCTATACAAGCTAAAAAAAGTTTATTTTGTAAGTCAAATGTTATCAGTACTTTTCAACATTACTTTATCAGAAGACATGAAAAAGTCACCTTTAGATAGAGACTATATTTATTTATATTGTTATAAAATACAATGCTTTACAGGCCACACAGAACCAATCAAATTGTTCCCTACTGATTTACCCACCAATAGATATAGACTGAACTTGTGGGTATCCTGGGCTGTGATAGGAAGGAAACACAGGATAAAAATACAACGTCTATACAGATGGGTCATTTGTGTGATTCAAACCCAAGACCCAGCACTGAATTTGAATTTCGCTGAATGGACTACTAAACTACTAACTTAATGACCAGATAACCTTCTTGCCACACCTCCAGCTACTTCAACCCCCCTCCCACTACATGAATGACTTCCCATTCCTTTGTTTCTAGGCTGCTGGCAGCCTCCTACATTCTAAAAACTAAGGATTATGTGTGAGCTGGCCACTTGTCATTGGTTGCTAGGACACACATACATTGGTTGGTATGGTGCAAAAGAAATACTGTGGTGTTCCCTCAAAATTCATACCAGACCCTTATCCTAGATATGGGTCTGGCATGTATTTTATGGTAGTAACCCATGCATAAAAAAAGTCCCCACAAAATCAATACCAGGCCATTATCCAAGCTTTCAGCTTGGCTGGTCATGAATGAAAGGGATAATGAAATTTGGTCCTTTCCCTTCTGAAGCATACCAGGCCACATGACCTCAATATTAGGGGGTACATTTCCAGGGGCTACCCCCCTGGCAAAGCACCTCAACCTCATATTGGCAATGCCAATAGCCACTTCCCCATTCTGTACCTGTGGATGTGGGGATCTGCAGGGAGAACTTATTGGAATCTGGAAACACCCTCTTTTATAAAGAACTTCCAGTTATCACAGCAATCTTGCTAAAAAAAAGCATACAACGTAAATAAACACACCACACTGAAATTCCTTTCTTTAAATAAGTTCCCATTGTCAATCATATGGTCCAGCAATGTAGATCCATGTCAATCATTATTAACGACAACTACTGACACGATGAAACAGAACACACTAACCACCAAGATGATCTGCTCCACACAAACTCTCACTGTAAATGACATGTCCTCAGCCAGTAGCACTGTGCAAACAAAGGGGTGGAGGATGCTGGCTGATGTCATTGACCAAATTTAATCAATGACATAACTCAGGAGGATCCCTTGCCCCTTTGTTTACATTAAGATGCCTGCTGAGGAAATGTCATTCACAGTGAGAGTCCATCAGGAGTAGATCATCTCGGTGTGTATTGTTTTGGTGAGTCAATGTTTTTTTTATTTGTATGTGTGTTTTATTTTTTTCTGTTTCTTTATATATAAGTTGGTTGAACTGGATTTACTAGTATGTAACTATGTAATGGGTGTCCATATTTGATTTAGTGATAACATCAGAAACATGAAAATTAAGCATCATCATCCCTTTAAATTGGATACTTAGTGAAGAAAATATGCAGGATGAGATTTTTTTTAGGTGTGAGTAATTTGTTACACAAACCACTGTTAAAAAATGAACAAATTGTATTTACAAAATGCAGTTAAAAACATCAATATATTGATTTTACCATGTACTGGTATTCAACATGAAGAGATTTCCATCACACTTGTAGTTCTACATGTTTTGCTATCTTGGCTTCTTAAGGAAAAGCTTGATAACAATACTAGTAAAACAAAGAAAGATCACAATAAAAAATCACACAATTCAAAAATCAACATCCTGACAAAAAATAGACACTATTTAAGCAAGGTTGTGTCTACCATGCAAACCCAGACACCTAGCCACCAACAGATGAATGGAGGAAAACATGAAAATTGGGAAGGTATGGAGTGGAGTTAGTCCACTGGAACCCACAACCCCACCGCCGGGGTATCAGGACCAGAAAGTAAGTAAGGTTCAATCATGTATTTACTTTAGATAAGCATAGTATCAAAACTGCACTAAGGCTAACATCATGTTAAATGCATTAATTACTTGAATTTAGTCTGCTGATAGTGTAGGAAGCTTATTTGTCCTCTGAATGATGTTGTTATAAGCAGGCATTTTCCTCATGCTATAAACAGATATACACTATATTTTCAAAAGTATTGTGACATCTGCCTTTACATGCACATGAACTTTAATGGCATCCTAGTCTTAATCCGTAGGGTTCAATATTGAGTTGGCCCACCCTTTGAAGCTATAACAGCTTCAACTCTTCTGGGAAGGCTGTACACAAGGTTTAGAAGTGTGTCAATGGGAATGTTTGACCATTCTTTCAGAAGCACATTTGTGAAGTCAGGCACTGATGTTGGATGAGAAGTCCTGCCTCACAGTCTCCGCACTAATTTATCCAAAGATGTTCTATCTGGTTGAGGTCAGGACTCTGGGATGCCATTAAAGTTTATGTGCATGGGAGGCGGAGTTTGGCCGCACACTAAGATGGCTGCTTAGACCTTCCTCTCTCCCAGCACAGGGAAGAATTCTCAACATAGGACCTGCTACATCTGCATTTCACAAACCCAGTATACCTGCTTGGCAACCATAGAGCCCCTACAACATGATAGGGAAGAAATCCCAGCCTTCGGAGCCAAGGAAACTCACTGAATTCTTCAGTGAGGCCCGCCGCGCTGGCAGGCAAGATGGAGCCGGGGCCTCAAGTAGATCGGCTCCCCCAGCCTCACACTCTACCTCCTCTGGAGACCCTGCAGATGACATGGACTGCACAGCACCGCAAGGGAACAGACCCAGGGACAGCGCTAAGAGAGCCGCGACATCCCCTCACGCCTCGCCATCTCATCAGGGCCCGGAAAGCAAAAAGCACCTGACCTTCTGCCAGACCCACGATCCTACCGCAAACAAACTTTCTGACTCTGACCAAGAACTTTCGGAATCGCCCGAACGCTCAGAAACGCTCGCTTCACTCCCGACCACCGACAACCCTGTATCCGAGAATGTTCTTAAACACATGCTCCTTTCACTACCTAAGGAAGGACCTCTGAAAAGACATCAACCAAGCCGTCGCTCAAATCCAACACCAGATAGACAACCTCGGTGATCGAACGGACACAATAGAACAACAAATGAGCAACTACACCACCGCATACAATGAATAGGTGGATGCACACCAACATCAAGCCGAACAATTACAATGCATCACGGCGAAGTTGGCTGATGTAGAGGACCGATCACGCAGGAACAACCTCAAAATTAGAGGCATTCCTGAAACCGTTACCCCAGGGGAGCTCCCTCTATATCTGCAGCAATTCTTTAAAGCACTCTCATCAATGGACCTGACAATCGATAGAGCGCACAGGATTAGAGTTGAGCGAACTATTAAAAAAAAAGTCCGGGTTCGGGGTTCTGGTAATTTTACTAAAAGTTCTGAAAATTGCTGTAAAAAAGTCCTGGAAAGTCCTAGAGGTCTGCAAAAGGAAGGAAAATTGGGGTAAGGGTCGGACAAGTGCCCTACAAAGAAATGGGGACAGGGAAATAACTTAAGCATTTTTAAACAAAAATCACATAAAAAAATCAAAAATGGAGGTGGATGTGGACCATCTTCAAACTGTGTGTGAAAAGTATTAATTAGCGGGAGAAGCCATATCACTGTTCTAAAATCATCTTCAAACTGTGTGAAAAAAGTATAAATTAGCCGGGAGAACCCATATCCCTGTTCTAAAATCATCTGAAAACTGTGTGTGAAACTTAAACAATAGCAGGTAGAAGCCATATCCCTGTTCTAAAATCATCTGAAAACTGTGTGTGAAACTTAAACAATAGCTTCTACCTGCTATTGTTTAAGTTTCACACAGAGTTTTCAGATGATTTTAGAACAGGGATATGGCTTCTACCTGCTATTGTTTAAATTTCACACACACTTTTCAGATGATCTGGCAAGGGAAACGCCCCAGATTCAAAACAGCATACCTTCTTCGCCCTATCAAATTCAATGGAATGGGTGCCCCGAACATCTCCTTATATTACAAGGCTAGTATATTAAATCATACCAGAACATGGTGGACTCCCAACTCTTCTCCAACTATTCATCAAATTGACAAGGAGACTCTACAACAGGACCTGAAAACCTATTTAGGAGCCTTGATTCTTCATCCGCACCCCCAGAGACATTTCTTGGACACTATTAATGCCATTCATACAGTATGGACCTCACTAAGAAACATGACAACTTCTTTATCCCATAAAACCCTGGACATTATCCCACTATCCTCCTTGGGGATAATAATACCAAACCTAAATACCCAAAATTGGGTGTCAGCGGGAATCACCAGTGTGGGACGACTGTACTCGCAAGGTACTCTTAGCTCCTTCCAAGAACTGTCTTCGTCCTTTCAATTACCTCGCACCTCATTCTACAAATACCTTCAAATCCGACATGCCTTAAAAAATATCCAGATTAGTGACTCAGATGCTTTGAGTCCCATCCTGGACATATTACGCTCACCCCCGAAAATACTTAAAGGACTGGGTCCCATATATCTCTCCCTTGCCACCCCAGCTCAACTAGACAAACCAATACCATTCCTAAACTGGGAAAAAACGCTCTCTTTCTCAGCAACCCCGGATCAATGGCATACGGCGCAATCCCTCCCACGGAAACACTCCAAATGTATTCTTCATTGGGAAAACGCGCAAAAGCTCTCCTTCCACTGGTACCTTACCCCTCAGAAACTGGCAAAAATCTATTCTGACCATTCTCCACTATGCTGGAGGAACTGTAAC
>BLSH010549496.1:786835-803840 GCA_018402905.1 Glandirana rugosa
AAAGGTAATCTAAAAATAACGTAAAATTTCTTTTATGTTTCTGTCAACGCCTGTTACATAGAATTCTTCTATCTTATTATATATTGGTTATGTCCATCACTCTTGTACGAGAGTTACGTTGGATACGTATCCGCCGAGTCACACTCAAATATACCCCTTATAATTATAGTCACGGGCCTGTGGGGTCAACCCTAGTTTTGACACGGGACCCGAAAAATCCTAAAACACGTAAAGCCAGAGTAACTCCGTACTTGAACTTGTTCTCGTATTGTTCCCTAGCCTAACTTTAAAACCCTCATAATATTCATATGTTACACATTATATGACATTGTAGTTATGCTCTTGTTCAAGTTCATGCCTCAATGAGACCGAAATGCACAAAATCCTAAAAAGCCCAGGGCACAGTTTTGATCCCAACTGGGGTGTCCGGGCACTGATATTAATATTCCCCATATAAACTCACACTGAGCCGCCTATGCATAGGTTGCATTGAGAGCATGTTCTCACTACCTGTATTGGTTATATATTATTCTATCTTCTTAAGATACATTGTCCGCAACTGTCTTTGTATTTTCTTTAAAATGCAATAAAAATCTAATGGAAAAAAAAAATAAAGTTTATGTGCATGTAAAGCCAATACTTTTGGTAATATAGTGTATACTTAGTGCTGTGGAAGCTTTATGACAGACAAAAGAGTCCTCTGTCCCCAAACGCAGTTAACCAGCTGACATTTGTTAAAATGAACCAGTCCAAGATCATCAAAAAATACCAAGTCCCTGAAGCAAATGCTGAAGATTATATTTTTTTATTTAATGCATAGCCCAAAGCTCTTATTTCATTGCTACAGGCCAGGAATAAATCCCACCTCCTTCCATCATCGCCATCTTCTGCCTTAATGAGTGCCACCATTAACACCTCCTTCTACTACCTTCTGCATAGCACTATTAACAACTACTGTCACTGCTGTAAGCCTGCCACTATTACCGTTGCATACTGGGCCCATTGATTGATGTTGCAATGGAATTTTAAATTTGACACACAGTTTTTCACCACTGTTTTACAATTGCTAAGAATTCTTTTTTTTCTCAATTTTTAATATCCTGTACTCTGTGTGAATTTTTCATAGAGTTATGATGCTTTAATATTTTGGAAAGCCCCAAACCCAATTTTTATGGAAAGGATTTACATTTTTGGGCTACTTTCTGTGTGCTGGAAGAATATTTGTGCTTATTTATGGTGTGCTGACACCAATGAAACTCAAAACCTAATTTCTAGACAGCTGTTTCCCAAAGATAAACATTTTTACATATTTGTTTGGCTGGGTAACTACTGTGTTGGCGATTAATGTTTTCATTGCATTAAGATGCACCTTCATTAAAATGAACAACCTTTTATATAGTTTTTGGCTTTGTTTCTTCAGTTTGGATTTTTTGTTCTTTCATGTAGGCTTTATTATGCTGTTTGTATTGATTGTATTGTTGTATTGATACTTGGGCACACTGACATGATTCAGAAATATTTTGGATACATGTTTATTAAAGTCGTATGGCCTAACAATGATTCTTTAAAAAGAAACTACCAATTCTAATTCCCTAACTCTGAATTTTGTGGCCAAAAAATACTTTAGATTAATTTGTACACCTTTTTTCTTCTTTCTCCAACAAGAAGAATTCTTTTCTGATTTTTTTTTTATAAAGATGTCTGCTTTCTGACTTTTAACCCTTTCACTGCCAGGTCCGTATGGCGTATGGACCTACAGCACTGCTTCCAGCTGGCCAGGTCCGTACACCTTACGGACCTCATTTCTCCTTCAGTGACCATAAACTTATAGCAAAATTGTTCAGCAGACTCTGCTGAACAATCCTATAACTCTGATCAGCTGATTACTATCTGCCGATCAGAGTTATTAACCTAAAATGTGACCCCCCTCCCACCACCGCTGCCTGCCTGTCTCCTACTGTTCTCTGTCCCTCCAACCAACCTGCTGCCCTGGCTGCTAAAATGCCGCCCCTTCCTCTGCCACTGACACCCCCTCCCCAGCACACCTTTCACCCCTAACAGGAGCTGCTTCCCCCCTCAAACAGCATTAATCACCGTGGTTGGATGCAATTGTTGGCTTCCCCCTGCTGCCTCTCCCGCTGACAATTGCATTCGTTCCAACCACAGTTCTAGAAAAAATGTGTATAGCAATGTGACCCCCCTTCCATGCAGTGCTGCTGACTGGCTCTCCCTCCACCTCCTCCTGCTGGCTGCAGCTGCTGCCCGGGAGATCGGTGACAGACAGGATGGAGAGAGGGAGGCTGGTAATGTGTTTAACAACCCCCTTTCTTAATTTGAAAAATAGCCTCCCCACTGTGACCACCTTCCCTGCAGTGTCCCCCCTTCCTCACAGATCCCCGTTGCCCGGTATATGCAGCACTGCAGACCAGCTCTCCCTGCACCCCCTCCCGCTGGCTGCAGCTGCTGCCCGGGAGATCGGTGGGTGTCAGGATGGAGAGCAGGGGGCTAGTAAACATATGTTTACCAGCCCCCATTCTTTCTTGAATGAACAGAGCGATTGGTGCCAATAACTTCTGTTCATTCATTACTGAACTATAGTAAACACTGTTTCTCATTCACTACAGTGCAGTTGAGGCTGCAGAGAAAGGGTCTGTCTTCAGTCCCTTCCTCTGTCTCAAAAAAGCAACATTAGGGGTCTGTTCCAACCCCTGATGTGTCTCCAAACCCCTCCCCTCTTGAAAAAAAAACCGTAAAAAAAATGTTGTGCCTGTAAAAACATAAATAACCCACAAAAAATATAGTAATGCCCCTTTCACATGGGCGGACTGATTGGGTCTGCCTGTCAGTTTTTTAGGCAGACCCAATTGGACCATTCATTATCCTCTATGGAGCGGCGAATGTAAACTGACTATTGTCCATTTACACCCACCTATATCCAATCCAATCCCCTAAAAACAGATGGATGGGGATCCATTCCCCATCCATATATCAAATTGGATGGCAGTCAGGGGTAACAAACTGGCAGTCTGTTTACATCCCACCACCATAGAGGAGAGTGTGCTGTGTCTGCATCTATTTTGCATAAGCAGAGTGGACACAAACCAGCCATCTGCCTGCTCAGCGGGGATCAGCAGACAGATTCCCCACTGAGCAGGTGCAAGGAAGAGGCCTAAGGGTAGATTTAGATATGCATCTAAGTCTCCCTAGCCTCTGAAGCCCGATCAACGTTAAGTTCATGTTTTAGTGGCTACTGACAGGTGGTGAGAAAGCCTTCCACTGATTTCTCTGTTTTAACCCCATTTTTTGCCGACAATTGCAGTGCAACCACATGTATTGCACGCGGTTGTGGGGCATTTGTGGGACTTCCCCATTGACTTGAATGTGTAGCATTCGGCGGGTGCAAAGCAACTTTTCTATGGGCACACAGTGACGGATTGCAGCTGCAGCATGTAAATAACCACCGTCTGCTGCCTATTGCTCCTTAAGAGGGGAGGGTTGGCGGGTAGCAGAAACAGGGCTCAACAACCCATTTTTGGCACCCCCTCCAACTGCTAGTCTAAACAAGTGTCAGCAACCATGAATCAGACTGAGACAGAAGTGCAGTAAAATCACACTATTTAATAAAATAGTAAAATAGTACAAACAGAGCAAACATAGTCAAAACATAGCCAGAGTGGGTAGTCGGAACAAGCCAGTGAAACAGGAATCCAGGGATCAGAGTAGTAGAGGCAGCAAACAGGATCAGGAACCAGAAGGGAAGTCAGCCAGGCAAAGTCTTTAATCCAGAAATTATCATAGTCAGAGGCAGCAAACAGGATCAGGACCCAGAAGGGAAGTCAGCCAAGCAAAGTCTTTAACAGGAAAACACAGCAGAGAGTATCCGGATATGTTGACCAGGCAAAGGCAGGCAGTTTAAATAGCCAGCATGGCTAGTTAACAAGCAGGAAATGAAGACCAGGTGAGCCACTGAGTAATGAAGAGTACTGGCAATTAGCCGACAGCTGAGCAACTAGAGCTCTGAGAAGGGAGGGCTGAGCCCAGCCTTGACAGTACCCTCTCCTCAATGACCCCACTTCCTTGGAGGACCACCAGGTTTGAGGGGAAAACATCTATGGAAAGCACGGAGGAGGACAGCAGCATATACGTCCGAGGATGAGACCCAAGAACGTTCCTGTGGACCGTGCCCTTTCCAATGAACCAGGTACTGTACACACCCACAGAACCTATGGGAATCAATGATAGGTTGCATTTCATACTCCTCATGGTTCTCAACCTGATCTGGGTGAGGACATGGAACAGAGGTGGTGAAGTGGTTGCATACCAAAGGTTTTTTTTAATAAGGAGACATGAAATACATTTGAAATACCCATATTATAAGGAAGGTCCATAGTGTAAGCCACTGGGTTGATCCTACGGATAATACTGAAAGGCCCAATAAACTGTGGTGCCAGTTTCAGTGAGGAAACATGGAGTCGGAGGTTGCGAGAAGACAGTCTCTCCCCAACTTGATAGGAAGGTGCAGGTATGCATCTGTGGTCAGTATGGAGTCTGTGCCTATATTGGCACATCACAAGGACTACTCTTGGACCTGTACCCGTGTGGAAGGAAGACCATGGAGATGTTCCTTTAATGCCGGAATGCTCTGAGGAACAAATGAGTCAGGCAACACGGATGTTTGGAAAGCATAATTCGCCATAAACAGAGACAATCAGAAAGCAGTATTAATGGCACTATTGTGAACAAACTCCGCCCAAGGTAAGAGGTCTGACCAGTTGTTATGATGGTCAGAAATGTAGCAACTTGAAAACTGCTCCAAGGACTGGTTTGCTCATTCTGTGGCCCCATTGGACTGCAGATGATACACAGAAGAGAAGGAAAGCTAAATTCCCCCTGTCTGAGATGATAACCTTGGGTAGCCCATGTATGTGAAAGATCTCCCGAGCAAAAATGGATGCCAGTTCTTTGGATGTGGGCAACTTCTTAAGTGGAATACAATGTGACATTTTCGAGAACCAGTCAACCACCTTAAGGATAACTTTGTTGCCCTGAGAGTTGGGTAACTCCACAATAAAATCCATAGACAGGTGGGTCCAGACCTCTCTCCGTTTATGGGCTGTAGGAGACCCACCGGAAGGTGTTGTGGTGTCTTACTCTGAGCACACACAGAACAAGCGTCTATGAAGGTGGCTACATCAGCGCGGAGAGTAGGCCACCAGAATTCTTGGGAAATAACCAAAATGAGTTAATTCTTCCCTGGGTGGCCAGCAGCCTTGGGAAAATGGTAAGTCTGGAGCACAGCAGTGCAGAGACTCTCAGGGACAAAGCAACAGTCACAAGGTTTCTCAGGAGGAGAATGAATCTGAGCAGCAAGAATTCTGTCACCCAAAGGTGAAGTGAGACTAGTATGAACCATAGTGTCACGTACCTGGCGGATGAGTCTGACTTATGAAGGGGATCACCTCTCTTGTGGCCCTGGTTCGAGAACCCCTGTTAGTACAGACAGGGAGCTCAAGAGCACAGAGGGACACAAGGGTTGGACTGGGTCACTTGGTGGTATGTGAAGGTCCACTGGAGCTTGTGCAAGCAGAAGAATGGTAGTGCAGTCCGGGTTGGCAACAGGCTGGCTATGCAGTACAGATGGAGCAGGCAGGCGGGTGGTCGGGTGCAAGCAGGATCGGCAACGCACGGGCAGCAAAGGTACAGAAGGATCAGGCAGAAGAGTCATCATAAACATCACCAGATACCCCTCCAGCCCAAAGAACATCCTATTTACTGTGAGAGAGAGTCTGCCTGCAGCATCACTAAGTCCAGCTCTACAGCTCATCCCCTGCCCTCTAGCAAGGCTTAAAAGTCATCTTTCTCCTCTAGTTGAGCAAGCTTGACAAATGGGACAAAGCCCTCGAAGCCTGTTGCTGCCCACTCTCTCTTGCACTTTGTTCTTGTTGCAATGTGTGGATGTGCATAGAGAATGGACGCAGACGCCTCTGATATCACCATCATCTGGCGGGCCTTGTGCATAGTCTTGGGCATACTGATAACAATGATTTTTTTTTTTTTATTCCATCTTGCCATGTTGATACATGATCTCTCTGCACAGTGAACCTACTACAGTCTACCTCTTTGTAAGGCCCTTTTCACACTTGTGTGACCTGATTTTACTGAGATTTTTTACTGAGATTTTACACCAATTTTGTTGCAATTTTACCACGAGAATTTGCATCTATATTCAGGTGCGATTTGCATGAGATTTTAGGGTTCAACATTGACGTCTATGGACCTCAAGTTGCATCAAAGTTGGACCAAAGTAATAAAGGGACTACTTTGAAGTCGGCATGACTTGAAAGTCGTACAGATATGAATGGTACTCATTGGAAATAATGGGTAATGACTTGTCATGGGACTTTGAAGTCCCAAATCGCAGGACAACTTGCACAAGTGTGAAAGGGGTCTTGGTGATACTATTGTCTACAAATAAAGTGTTTTTAATCTCTGCACCTTACTACTCTGTTTCCATTGCTGGTTACTGGCCGGATCACTCACTGATCTGTTGGAGGAGCTGCAGGATTGTTTTTTATTCCTGCATAGGGATAGGCCTGCGGTTTGAGTCAACCATAAGTTGGGAGGGCTCTTGCCATCTGTGCACTTTTTGCACTGACAGTTTATTTATATGGCAGGGCGAGGCCACCCAGCGACATAAATGAGCAACCCCGCCCCTTCTGACATCATGCCGTTGCCACCGGCTTAACCCAGCTGCGGAAGGAATTGGGCGAGCAGCTCAATAGAATCGGTGAAGCAGAACACAAAATCACCAGTCTGGAGGAAGAGGTATACCAACACAAAGGTACCCTACAAGAGCACGCCAAGTTACACTCTTATATTCAGGACAAACTCGAGGACCTCGAGAACAGGTTCAGGAGGAACAATCTCCGGATTGTAGGCCTCCCCGAATCTTTCCAAGTGGGATCTCTCCTTCATCTTTGTGCCTTCCGCATACCCGAGGCCCTAGGTCTGCCAAATCCCTGCGTAGCCGAGCGAGCACACAGAATTGGAGCCCCAGACCCCAATCGCAAGTCACCGAGGCCGGTCATAGTGAAATACCTAAACTATACGGACTGGTTGGCCGTACTGCAGGCTTTCTGCAAGTCACACGTCCTGAACATCGATGGCCAGGCCCTACTCATCTTTGCAGACTATTTCCCAGAAGTATCAAAATGCAGAAAGGTGTTCCAACCAATATGTGTGGAGCTGTACAAACAGGGCACTCGCTTCACAATGGCTTTTCCAGCAACTTTGAGACTCTTGGCCCCCAACGGAGATCAACTCTCCTTCCATACACCCAAGGAGGCAGACTCTTATCTCCGCTCTAAACTCACCCGACCAGGGAGGGGAAGCACCAACATGGAGGAGGAACCCACTGATCCGAGGGAACAGAGAAGCCCTAGAAAGGACCCCCCAAAACGCCTTTGTGTGAATTAATCTAATGAACCCATCTTCCTCGCATTACGTGAGATCTCTTTACCTGCCAACCTACTGACTTTTGGTCCACGAGAAGTAGAGAACGCAGAGGCCGCTCGTCTCTTCCGTTCTCTTTTGTAGGCCACGGGCACTTGTATGGCATCTCCTTGCTGGGCAGTCGGCAACGCTGGGCAGGGGTTTAGGACTCACATCCGGAAAAAGTGAAGTCGATAGACCACTTGGTTGTTATGTTTAGTTTTTGTTTAACCTTTCTTTTTTTCTCTCCCCTTTTTCTCCCCTCTCCGCGACTGCAGGATATCCTTTCCTATGTTCATCCCAAGCTCCAGACAAATCCATGCCACCTTAACCGTGAGTCAGCAACCATATACATATGCCACCTTTATGATATAATCACTTTTCTAACACTGCACGCCCTGACCTCTGCAAGCGGGTAGTCTCCTGGAATGTCAAGGGGCTGAGATCCCCTACCAAGCATATGAAAATACTCAGACATCTCGGGAGACTAAAGGTGGATATCGCTCTTTTACAAGAGTCACATCTCCCCCCGGGGACTACCACCGCATGCAGAGGCTCTGGGTTGGCAGGGTCATCAGATCAGGTGCAATAGGCAGGAAGGCGGGCGTCGTTATTTTATTCCACAAACGGCTGCAGTGTGAACTGATAGACACATACAGTGATGACCAAGGGCGCTTAGTCACCACACACGTCAGACTTCAATCCAAGGACATTCTCATTATGAATGTCTATGCCCCAAATTCTCCCACAACCTCCTTTTTCCAACAAACCACTAAGTGGATTCTTAGAAACCCCCAGTACCCACACTTGATAGGTGGAGACTTTAACACCACCATGAACACAATAGAGGACAGAACTGCCAGGTACATATCTCGGCCCCGGTCCCTGTCAAACCAAATGTCACTCCTAGAACAGTTTGCTTTAGGCTCTAACCTAACAGACATTTGGCGACTTTCTCATCCGACGGAGAAGGAATTCTCTTTCTTCTCCTCTCCCCACGGAACATTTGCCAGACTAGATTATTTTTTTTCCTCCCCATCTTTGCTTCCACATATACTAGAGGCCTCCATCCATGAATTAGCAATTTCAGACCACAGCCCAATCTCAGTTACATTAACAAACCTCCTAACGCAGAACACAGCCAGGATTCGCTACTCAAAACTGTCCTGTAGGATGCATGGCAAGAATTTTTGTCCAATAACTCCGCTCACATGCACCAACCTAACCTACTCTGGGATACAGGGAAAGCCTTCATGAGAGGCAAAATTGTCTCGTATGCAGCCTTCTACAAGGTTCAAACACTGAAATCCTACAAAATAGCTAGCGCCAACCTGAGAGCCACGCAAATCCAAATGACACAAAGGGACTTCTCGGAAATTAGGAAAGCTTGGATAGATGCCAAGCAAACCTTTGATACCTGGGCTGAACGCCAGGAACTCATTAAAGCAGCACATTCTGAACTTTTCTTGCACAAACATGGGAACAAGGCGGGCAAACTTTTAGCCAGACTGAGCAAAAACCAATATACTCCAACCCACATCACATCCCTTAAAGACCACACAGGATGTTTAGTCTCGCTCCCAGCAGGGGTTAACAAAACTCTACAAGACTTTTACACCTTCCTTTACGCCCCTGACAAGATGGACCTAGGACAAGCTGAACATTTCCTTAATTTAGCCAATCTCCCCCAAATCTCCCCAGAACAATTACTAGTTTTGAACGCCCCCATCTCTGAAAAAGAAATTGTTGGCAACATTGGACTCTTGCCCAACCACAAATCCCCAGGACCAGATGGACTGACGGGAGAATTTTTATAAACCCACAAAAGACTTTATCCCTCAGACTCTGAATGCGGTCTTTAACAAAAACTGGAAGGGGGGGCCCTACTTACCATCTGGTAACCAGGCCTATATTAAATTGATCACTAAAAAAGGCAAAGACCCCACCGAACCAGGCTCCTACCGACCCATCTCCCTACTAAATGTCGACTCCAAACTTTTGTCCAAAATTGTAGCACTCCACCTCGTTGACATCCTACCAACCTTGATCCATTTAGCACAGTCAGGCTTCGTTAAAGGCCGCTCAGCCACTTCCAACATAAGAAAGGTTCTGGCGGTGCTAGAATATGCCAAATCTCACCCAACCCAAGACTTAGCCATCCTCACGTTAGACGTTGAGAAGGCTTTCGATAACGTTAACTTTGTGTGGCTCTCACTGGCCCTCGAACGATTCGGCTTCACTGGTCCCTTCTCCAATTTTATCAAAACTCTCTACTCTTCTCCTACAGTGAGAGTGGTAGCGGCAGGCATTATCTCAGACGCCATCTCCCTGTATAAGGGCACACACCAAGGATGTCCCCTCTCACCTCTTCTTTTCAACCTGGCCGTCGAACCCCTATCACGCCACCTAAGCACACATCTACCTTTGCATGGTGTCAGAATAGGTACAGAAGAACTCCGCGTAGCACTCTTCGCTGACAACATTTTGATTTTCACTACCAATCCCCAGGAAGACATACCCCTGATACAACATACCCTTAACACATTTCGGACAGGTGCAGGTTTAAAAATAAACTTCTCCAAAAGCGAGCTCATGCCATTAGGCAAAGGCGGCCCCAAACCCTGGACAACAACTTCTCCTTTTTCCATAGCCACCCACCATATCACCTACTTGGGAGTGAACATAGGAAAAGATCCCTCATCACTGTATCATCTGAACTATCCTCCACTCTTCACCAAAATAGTTAAGGAGTTGGAGGCTTGGAGGGACCTCCCGCTGTCGTTCTTCGGGAGATGCCATCTATAAGATGATAAGCTTCTCGCGCCTGTTATATCCACTACAGACCATCCTATATTACTCAAACATAAAGATATACAGGCCCTAAATAAATCCATATCCACCTTCCTTTGGCGGGGCAAAAAACCTTGTATAGCCATGGCGAAACTATATCTCCCGAGGAGTGAGGGTGGAGCAGGTCTCCCATGTGTTAGGCTATATAATCTCTCATGTCTTTTATGGGTGGGCCTGGACTGGTTAACCAGAAAATCAGGATACACAAACTTTGAATTGGAATCGAACATGGCCCAGCCATTCCACCTATCGTCCATACTGCACTGTAGTCTTTCAAAGTTCCCCTCGAACTTGAAAAACAACCTCCTGCTGCGTGACACTATAATTGCATGGAGGGAAATCAGAACGCTATTGGGAGTATCTCCACATATATCAGCTTACCTCCCCATTCTGGGAAATCCAATGCTGATGCCATCCACCCACCACAAAGCCTTTCGATTTTGTAAATTTAAAAACCTCTCGGAGCTGAAAAGCCTCTATGACCTGACCACTGGGAAAATTCAACCCTATTCCAGAACCATTATGGACTCCCTGACCATCATGCCTTCCATATTTGCCAGATATCAAACTTTGTTAACAGCATCTGCCCAAAACCCCAAATCAGATTCAAAACTGCGTTGATAGACAAATTGGTTGAATCAGGCTCATTTTCCATCTCAAACATATACAATCCACTTATCTCCCACTTCACCCAACCTCTGGAACGAATGACAGCCATAGCTTGGAGCAAAGACATTCCTCTGGACAACCTTGCCACAGTCCTTTGGGAGGGTTACAGGAGAACACTGGCACTTACTCCTAACGAGACGTGGAGAGAAACCCACTTCAAATTACTACACCTATACCTACCCTACTACATACCGGAGGACCGCCCTACGGAGAAAGTCTGCCCTCTCTGTAACGCCACTAAACCAGCGCTTTTCCATAGACTTTGGTCCTGCCCCCACATAACCTTATTTTGGCAACAAGTCCAATCCTTCATAACAGCTGTGACTCATATCGTAACCCCACTACACCCAGGTCTCATGCTCTTTCACGCCAAACCAAGTGACCTTTCAATGGACCTCCCTGCAATATTGCTGCCAAAATCCCTTCTGCGGTGGACTTATATTTATTACTAGCGGCCAAGAGATTAATCTTCAGAGGATGGACTCAGACTCGGCCACCCATGGTCTCAGAGGTCAGAAAGGAGCTAGAACTTCTTCTGTTCAAGGACTTCCTGGATTTGTGGTCCACCAAAACAAACTCAAAAAAACTTTTTCTCCGTGGATGGCAAAACTTCATTGATGCTACTCTCTCTGCCTCAGTACAAACCTCCCTTCAACCCTCATTCATATATGATCTCTGGGATAAGGTGAGAAACTCCACCCAATATCTTTCAAATGTTTTCGATATTCTGTTGCTATATTGTGTTTTTCTACCATAGGCTGGCTCTTAACATGCTCGTGGACTACTAGATGGTTTGCCATGCTTCACAGATACTCTAACTGTGTACACTGTCTGCCTGTCTGATCCTGTTAAACCATTTGTAAAACAAATAAAAAATTATTAAATAAAAAAAAAAGTTTGCTAAGTCTCCACCTCCTCATTAACATTGGGTGGCCTATAGAAAACTCCTATAAATAACTCTGAATTATGCACACCCATATACATCCCCACCGATATTTCAACAGCCCCATTACACACTCCATCAACAAGGTGCTTCTTCTCACTCACATTGAGATCACTTCTCATATAGAAACAGTCACAGCCACCTTTTCATTTTACCCTATCTCTCTGAAAGAGAGCTAAGCCAGGAATAATAATAGCCAAATATTATTTTTCTTGGCAGACGTCTGGCATCGGTGAATAAACATTTAATTCATTGTCACATTTTTCACTTTTGCATATCATTTTAAGTAGTACAAACAGTACTATAACTGCCAATGGTTGATTGTAACATGGGAAACTCCTTATCCTCAATCTTCCCCCATTTCACCCTTCATTAGTGTCTGACCCCTGTCTGACTTGTTTGCTCTTTTATATTATAATGCCTTCTTCCCCCTCAATTCTAGCTTAAATACTCCTCCAGCCTTCCCACAAACCTCAGCAGACAGCAGACTCCCTTCCATTTAGGTGTAAACCATCTTTACCATATAGGTTGCACCCCAATAAAAAGTCAGCCATGTGCTCTATAAACCCAAATTATTCCCTCATATACCAGATCTTAGGTCATTCATTAATTTCTCTGAACTCCCCCACCTGCCCAGTGGCACAGGCAATAATCCAAGCAATATAACCTTGGAGGTCCTGTCCTTCAACATGCAGCCTAGTTCTTTACATTGAGTCTTAAGAAAACTCCAACTTCCTTGTATTCTGTCATTGGTCCCAACATGGACCAAGACAGCTGGGTCATGCCCAGCCCTTTCCAGGAATTTATAATTTGGTCCACCGAATGCCTAACCCTGGCACCAAAGAGACAGCAAACCATGTGGCTGAGGCCATCCTGGAAACAAATTATTCTATTATTATTATCTATATTATTATCTGTCCTTCTGATTATAGAATCCCCAATTACCACCAACTGTCCAGGCCTTCCTGCATTACCCTCACCACACCTACTAGGTGGGTATCTGTGACATCTAGGGCTGCCATCTCCACATCTTCACCAAATTTGGCAAATTTTGTGGGTGTTCAAACACAGGACTGGCTTTGCTTTCTGTGAGCCCAGACTACTCCCTCTGACTATATTAACATATCATTCTACCTGATCATTCTGACTTACTCTTACCACTCTCTGCATTAACCCCATTAAAGCGGAAATTCACTGCCTCTGAGCACCACAAACCAAAAACACAATTTAATTCATTTTTAATATTCAGAGCAAACTCGCCCATCCATCCATGTCTCCATGCTTTATTTTGCTGAGAATTCATTTTTGAAAACAACCCCTAGCATTTCTGGCCATGGCCATCTTGAGTAAGAGCAGATGATTCGAGGGTGAGCTAAGCTAAAAAAAAAAACCTCCTCCCCTCCTGCAGGCTCCTGGGATGTATGACATAATTTAAGGGATGAGAATGATGCCAAAAGAACACTGGGGAACCCTTAAGTGCCTGTAAGCTGTCAATAAGGTAGGGAGTACATAAAAGATGCAAAGGGATGTATAACATAAAACCAGAGATAAAAACAATGAAAGTTAGTTCATATCAAGTGTCCATGTACATGCATAAATCAGAGCTAAAAGTACATGTGAAAGGATGTGACTCCAGTGGCATGGATCTGCACCTAGGGGCAGCTGCCTGAAGAGCATAAGCAACTCTGTAGGAATAGGAAAAGGGGGGGAGTCAGGAGCACCAGAACTAAGTGCAGTATGCCATCAGAGAATTTATTAAAAGCAAGCTAAATGCATACTCACAGGTGTGAATAAAAACAAGCACATCATAAGAAGTCGGGGAGGAGAGGGGTATGACATAATTTGCCTAGGCTTGGAAATCAGGAAGTAACCAAAGAAATCTAAAAAACTGTTCAAAACAAGTAAAAATGATCTACCTTCCTATTTATTTTAATTCTAGTAGCATAAGGATTAAAAATAGTCAATGTAGATTAAGACAGTGAAGTTCCACTTTAGCCACCTACTTAGTGAGCAGAAGACTCAGGGTTGTCTGTTCTACTTCGTTTTACAATTTGCTACTGTAGATCTCTAATGTGAGCTTCCATAAGAGTGAATCCATTACTCATATTTGGACATTGATGTCACTGCTATCCCAACTCCTTTTCTCACATGGAGGGTGATTACCAGCCATGTAAGTCGATGTACCAATGACATCAGCAGTTGCTAGGAGATGTTGGGGGTCATTACATATATATATATATATATATATATATATATATATATATATATATATATAAAAATAAACATAAAAGTAGCGCCAACAGAAATTGAGAAAAAATAGTGTAACCAGCTGCAGTATTAAAAAAGTTCCAAGAGTGTGCTAATGAATAAAGGAGAAAAACACTGCGCTTAGTTCTTTACAAATGTGAAGAAACAGCAAAATAAGTTCATGTAATTAATAAGTCCACTGTCCTAAAAGGTTAAAAGGTATAGAGTAACGCCAAGTTTAGTCCATCTGGTAATTAGTCTAACAAACAGGCAAAAAAAGGGGTTAAAATCCCATTCTGGTGTGTTAAAGGTGCTCGTGCTCTTTAAGCATAAAATATTGTTCTCCACAGTGCAGTTTGGGTGTCCCACATGGATGTACACTCATCCTTAGGTATGGACCACCTATCACTAGTGTGGTCAAATGTGCTTGTGGAATAACCCCTGGCGAGTTGTTGTCTGTTTGTCTCCTTAGAATTGCATCCTCCCAGTAGTAGAAAAAAATAACAGAAATAAACCTCATTGCGCAACTGTATTGGTAAATTTATTAAAGTGTCTAAAAACAGGTTAGAACAATGAGATACACTCAGATTTTTCTGTGCCTATCATCCCCGGCACCCGGCGTGTACTGCAGGTGATTGCTTTTAGGGTAATCAGCCCTTGTGGTAAGGAACTGCTGTCAGTGCGGTTCAATTCGGCTGCTTCCCTCGGTTGATGGTGTAGGCGGAAGTCGCTGTGACGCAAGCAAACTCCGATTTTGCAATCACCTGCAGTACACACCGGATGCCGGAGATGATAGGTCATTTTTTTTTCCGTTTTTTATGAAATATGTTTTATAGCAGGAAGTAAAACATTTTTTTTTAAACTCTTCAGTCATGTTTGGTTTATATAATAAAAAATAAAAAAACCCAGTGGTAATTAAGTACCACCAAAAGAAAGCTCTATTTGTGTGGAAAATGATATAAATTTCATTTGGGCACAGCTTTGCATGACAGTGCAATTGCCAGTTAAAATAGAGATGTGCTACATAGCAAAAAACAGCCTGATCATGAAGGGGCAAAATCTTCCAGAGCTGAAGTGGTTAATGAAGCCTTGCTGCACTATAAACTACTGTACCTTCTCTTCATATGATTTTGTTCATATGGACACACTTGAAGGCTATGGAGTAGAGATACATTTGAAGAACAGCATTATATCATCTGCAGTGGAACAGAGTATCTTGACCTTTGATGTACAAAAGTCATACAAATCTGATTAATAACCCTAATAATGCAGCTTTGCACATAGTAGAGTGCAATGAAAGATGATATTGAGGTTTGTGGTCACTAAAGCTTATGGCAAGAGACACAGGATTGATCTATGGGATTTTTGTGGTTGCTAAGGGCTTATGCGATTCATTTTTGAGACTTGATTACACTCTAATATTCAGTATATAGGTTTGAATAATCTATTTATGTTTTATATATTGTATTTGCTATAATCTTGCCACTTAAAATGTTGGGTAACATTTGTGGTTTGAGGAATATTACCAATGGATTCTTTTAGTTCATATTGCAAAATGTCATATTGCACAGATAATAAGAGACACAAATTGCACAAATAATAAGAGGCACGCTTAAATTGGTTTATTCATATTTTTGTTTTAACATTTCATATATTGTATATTATACAATGTTATTTGTTTTATTTTTACCACTGTGCCTTTGTAACAAGTTTTCATTGGATATCTACTGCATGAATATTGTAGCCTAGCAGCTGTAGTCTTACCTAAATTTTGACATATTAACTGCTTGCCGACCGCTGATCGGCAATTGACGGCGACAAAGTGGCTCTGTAACGCAAAACGCCGTCATACGACGGCGGCCGCGATACAGAGCCACTGTGAGCGCGCGCGCGCCACAGGAGGCGCGCGCGCGCCCACTGTGTTCGGGGGGGCCAGGGAGCGGGCCAGGGAGCGGCTTCAATTGCCGCCGGCCACCCGCGATGCCCCCCCTGGAGTGAAGGAGTGGAGGTCCGTGTGAGGTCCGAGCGGAGGTCCCCCCTGTGTGAGGGGGAAGGGCTGTGATCACAGCCTTCCTGTACATGAAGGCTGTGACCACTTCCCTTCCCCAGCTAGGCAAGCCCCCATACAGTTAGAACACGCCCAGGGAACATACTTAACCCTTAGCGCGCCCCCTGCAGGTTAACCCCTTCACTGCCAATGGCATTTACACAGTAATCAGTGCATTTTTATAGCACTGATCGCTGTATAAATGCCAATGGTCCCAAAAAAGTGTCAAAATGTTCCGACATGTCCGCTGAAATATCGCAGTACCGCTAAAAATCGCAGATCGCCGCCATTACTAGTAAAAAATAAAAAAAAATAACCCCAAAAATGAATTCTCATCATCCGTAAACGCGACCACTTTTGCGCAAACCAATCAATAAACGCAGATTGCGATTTTTTTTATCGCAAATATGAGGAAGAATATAAATCGGCCAAAAACGGTGAAAAAAAAAGTTTTTTTATATTTTTTTTTGGATTTGTATTCTAGCAAAAAGTAAGAAATTTGGGTTTTTTTTGTAAAATAGTCGCTGTTCTTTTGTTTATAGCGGCGATCAGAAATGACGCAGAGGTGATCAAATACCACCTAAAGAAAGCTCTATTTGTGGGTTAAAAAGGACGCAAATTTCGTTTGGGTACAACGCCGCACGACCGTGCAATTGTCAGTTAAAGCGACGCAGCGCCGAATCGCAAAAAGGGCTCCGGTCCTAAAGCTGGAAATCCTTCCGGGGCTGAAGTGGTTAATGCAGTCTGCTTTATATATT
>BLSH010549496.1:809867-820836 GCA_018402905.1 Glandirana rugosa
CCCGATCACAGCCACATCCAACTTAACAAACTAGGCAATAAAATCTCTACTATAACTTATGAAGCAAGGTCTTGACCGGATGCTAGCCTGTCAGGGTGGTTAACACCTCTACTCAAGGAGACAGGCGTGTGGGGGATTTTGTGCAGCTTCCTATACGACAAACCATAAAACGATATGCACGTCCCTGGTCCATGGTGGCCTTCTCATGAAATATTAATCGGAGTCTCCGATATTACAAAACTCACCGTCTGAAACACAGAACGGATCTCAACTCGCTTGAAGATCTTCAGGCCCAAGACGACCAAGCCGGCTTGAAGTCGGGGTCCGGGACAAAGTTCGGGTTCTGTCCGGACCCGAACCCGGACTTTGACCCGAAGTTCGGCCGAACCAGCAGAACCCGGACTTCTAGAAGTTCGCTCAACTCTAGGCAAGACACAAAGTCTGCCACTCAAAACATTATAGCCTCTGAGGCTAATTATAAAGTACTCTTCCGGTGGTACCTGGTCCCTGCACGTATAGCAAAATACCAAACAGCATATCCTTCGACGTGTTTTAGGGGGTGTGCGGACAGAGGAACTCATCTCCACAATTGGTGGGACTGTCCGATCGTAGGCCAGTTCTGGAACGAAGTATTCAATATCATCTCTAAAATAACGGATCAAACAATTCAACCTACACCGACACTAGCCCTACTGAACCTTAGACCCCCAGAGATCACTAAAACAAGATTTAAACTAGTTCTCCACATACTAACTGCAGCTAAGCAGACTATTGCTAGGGCATGGAAAACCCCCACTATTCCAATAATGGAGATGAAAAATAGAGTGAACAAATCTATGGTTCACTCTAAAATAGAGGCAACAATTTTGGACACCATTTCAAAATTTGAAAGAATATGGTTACCTTGGGTCCGCCATTTCCTGCCCCCAGATTTTGATGACACACTATTGCTACCATAACTTGACTCTACATTAACCTGGACCGCAGAAGCGATCCTCCCATACGAGTGGAACTCCCCCTCCCGGCCTCCCCACACCTACCCTTTCTCTCCCCTCCTCTCTCTTCCTCTTTTTCTCATACCTCCCCTCGGCATTCATGCCTCCTCGTCTCCAAGGCACTAGTGCCTAAGGTTGACTTCCCGTCTTATTATACTTAGCCTGCCCTACAAAGGACAGATGTACTGTAACCATAGACGCAAACGAGCAAAAGATCCCTCATTATGCTTTGACACCGCATTTAATTTGTAACCTGTCTGTACCAGGCATGCTTGCCGAACCAATCTTTGTCTGTCTGATTCTTTTACTGGTTTACCAATAAAAATCTTTGAACCGAAGAGTAAATATGAGATCTGAGGTGTTTTTTACCCCAGATCTCATATTTAAGAGGTCCTGTCATGCTTTTTTCTATTACAAGGAATGTTTACATTTCTTGTAATAGGACTAAAAGTGATCACATTTTTTTTTTAAAAAAGAACAGTGTAAAAATAAAAGTTAAAAAGTAAAATAAATAAAAAAAAAAACATTTTTGCGAGCTCACGCGCAGAAGCTAACGCATACGTAAGTTCCACCCACATATGAAAACGGTGTGCAAACCACACATGTGAGGTATCACCGCAATCGTTAGAGCGAGAGAAATAATTCTAGCACTAGAATTTTTTTAACGTCGCCAATGGAGATTTTTATGTTGCAAAGTTTGTCACCATTCCGCGAGCGGACGCACATTTGAAGCATGAAATGGGTATCATTTTACTTGACGTAACACTATCTTTCACGATATGGAAAAAAATTGGCCTAATGTTACTGTTGTCTTATTTTTTAATTTAAAAAACTGAATTTTTAAAAAAAAAAATGCGCTTGTAAGACCATTGCGCAAATACGGTGTGACATAAAGTTTTGCAACGGCCGCCAATTTATTCTCAAGGGTGTTAGAAAAAAAATATATATAAAATGTTTGGGGGTTCTAAGTAATTTTATAGCAAAAAAACTGATTTTAACTCATAACCACCGAACTTCAAAAATAGGCCGGTCTTAAAGTGGTTAATCAGCAGACCCTCTTCTCACTGAAGGGGAGGCTTTGGCTGCCATTTGGGGAACCTTGCTTCTCAATTAAGTTCTGTCCATGGAGTAGCATGATACAGGTTGGTGCACTGCTAGGGGGTAGGGTTGAGCTTCAGGGGACCAACGTTCAACCCAAACCCTGAATGTTACCAGTTTCGCGAACATCCAAACAAGCTAACCCTATCTGGGCAATGCCTCTGCTCAAATGCCCAGCTGATGCTTGTAAACAAATCATCTGGGGATCCTGGGTGACATCATTGACCAAATATAGCCATAACCATATTTGATTAATAATGTTACATAGGATGACTGTGCCTGTGATGCCAGTTTTGTTTGCATACAACAGCCGGCAGTGGATCTATTATTTTGTAGCAGGAGTGATGGTTGAGCGTCACCAGACAGCAGGTCATCATGTTAGATAAGGATCTGCATTGCTGAATGATGTGCTTAAAACGTACATTTTTTTTTTTCTGTTATGGGATACTACACAAAGCACTATAGTAATGTGTCATGGTGTATATGTCAATACCCAGTACCCAATCCCAATAAAACTTCTCCCATCAGTCCCTCCTTCATAACAGCCAGTTGCTGTGTGGAGCAGCTGTCTTCTGGTGCTGTGAGAATTAACACCCTTCCCACCTTCCCTTTCCACCATTTATGTTGCTCACATTACTACTCTCTCACCGTATATTATGTTCTCTGAATGGAGGGGGAGCAGTTGAATGACCAGATCTCCACTGCCCAGTCACAGAATGGGCAGTGTGCAAATATATGAGAGTAGTAATATGAGCAATATGAATGACATAAAGTCAGGGTGCCTTGCAAGGATAAAGTAGCAGTTGTGAAGGTATGCATCTTGGTATGGTAAAGGTGGGGGCACATGGCTACTGCCTTCCCTTTTCTGGCCACTGAGGCTACATTCCTTGATAAAGTTGCTTTGAATATTAGGGAGAATTAGGGGGAATTCTACTGCCTCTTAAAAAATCAGCATGAGGCACCACTTAAAATTCATACCAAGAACTTATCCAAGCATTCAGACTGGGTGGCAAAGAAAAATGAGGACAGTGAGAATGCCCCCCCCCCTTCCTGAACCATAGCAGGCCACATGCCTTCATCATTGGGTAGGTACCTTTCAAGGCAAGGGGTAAAGCTGCCCCTTTGCAAGACACCTTGTCCTCATGGTGAGGAGAGAAGGGGCTCATCCATACATTCTGTCCCCCAAAAAGTGATGTGGGGGGCTTGTAGGGAGCCACCCAGAGGAATGATTTAAAGATGCATTTGTACAAAAGAGTGCAAGGTACAAAAAAATAACTAAATGCATCAATACCACGACAAAGTTCAGTATGTGAAAAACAAAATGTAGACAATTTACCTGGATGTAAATTCAACATCATTTATGTATATCCATTGTCAATCATGATGACAATCCGTCACAATGACCTGCTGCCTGATGATGTTGACCTGCTAACACTTTTTCCAGCCACCTGAAAATGCTGAAATGCTGCACTCCTGCTGCAAATTGACAGAAATCATATATTTCGGCAATTTGCAATGTTTGTGTGTTTTTTTATTGTATTACAACCTAAGGCAAGAATGACAAAAAAAAGATGTGGGGGTCTGCTCAAGATTCATACCAGACACTTAGCATCTTGCATAGATTTTAAGGACTTTTTTTGGTTTTAAGAGGAAATCCCATGCAAAAAAATGCATAGGGCTCCCTCCAAATCTATACCAGATCCTTAATCCAAGCATGCAGTCTCACTGGCTAGGAAATGGAGTGAGCATGGGCCTTCCCCCTCCTGAACATACTAGGCCACATGCCTTTAACATGGGAGAGCATCTTGTCTCCACCTTGATGGCCCAGTGGTTGTGGTGGTCTATGGGGGGGCTTTCTGGTATAAGCAGCTAAATGAGTCCTTAGCAACCACAGGTTGGACATGACATATTCAGACATATGCTGCTTCCTTGGGAACCATGAGCAGCAGGAAGCTGCCATGCTTGTCCATGATGAATGACCTACCTGTTTAGCGTTCAAACATTTGGACAGTGAAAGTTCTATCCAAATATATATTTGAGCCAAATACTCAGGTCATCTCTACTGGAAATTGCTCACTTATCAGCAGTAGCACTTCCTCCACAAAAAGACATACCCTGCCAGCTTTTGTTTGTAAACAAACCAGCCAGGGATCATGTCCATGTGCTGCATAAATGCATTGCATATTACTTTTTTTGCTCACATATACACATTTATGTCCACCCAATCCTGACACTTACTTCCACATAGCACAGCCCTGATTAGCATTTTTACTTACAGATCATTTCCCCACTCTCACCCTGTGACTGGATAGTGAAAAGAGAATCAGCGGGCTGATGACTTCATTTTCCTGTTAGCCTGCTCTCTCCCCAAACTAGTTGTGCTGCTTTTCCCCTATGCTTTCTGAACTTTGCTGTACAGGGGCTGCCAGAGGCTGGTACCAAGTAAAATTAAGGTACTTAGAAAGAGTTAATTAAAAAAATAATTTAAAGATGTATTTATAATTCCATAGCTACTATAATTTGTGTTTTTTGTAGTTTAGGTTTTAAAAATTTGAATTCTAGGGATTTATGGGTGTGTATTATATTTTCCTTGTGTCTTCTCTTTTGAAAAAGCTTACAAATTAATTAAATAGGCTTGATTATCTTATAAGCTTACAACAATATTGCCCTAAGAAACAATTATAGAATCGTAATTTCCCAGCATCTATCTAATGTCTATGATAGTGACTCAACATCCAACAGTGATAAACTGTAAAAGTGTGAAAAATGCTGCAGTAGGTATTTAATGCATCCCATAATGAAGATCACACAAGGAGATTGCTTGTGGCTATTCTCATTAATATACTTATTTTTTTCTTTTACACAAGTTATGTAAGTGTGCTTCAGGTAAATAGGTCAAACACTTTCAGTTAGTTAAAGTACTCAAGTTGAATAATAAAAAAAATATAAAAAGAATCATGGTTTGATTGTGAAAGATGAAAGTAGAGAGCCTTTAAAGTTATATTAGTTCTAGTAAGATTATTTCAATATGTATTTGTTGTAATGTTAGTAAAATTGTAAGCTGATTATAAATAAGTTTGGTTCAGGAATGCTTGGCATTGTCTAGTAGGGATGGGTGAACGGTTCGGCTCGAGCATAAGTTCGGGCTGAACTTTCTTCTTTCAGGCGTTCGGCAAATAGCCGTTTGTTGGCCCCCCTGAACGGACTGCAATGCATTGCGGCACTGAACAGTGCATTGCAAGCCCTGATTGGCTGAAGCAGTGAAAGCTTCAGCAAATCAGGAGACAGAGCACTGACAGAGTCACAATCCAATCATGTCATTCCCGCTCCACAGTATAAAAGTATTCTTTCAATGGCAGCCATTTTCAGTGTGATTTTGGCATTGAGGGGGCTCTGTTCAGTGCTATTAGTTAGTTAGTGTGCTATACCGTGCTATTGTGCTTCAATTGTCAGTGTTGAATATTAGTTTATTGTCAGTCTAGGCATAGTGTGAGTGTAGTGAGGAGGACCATCATTCAGCTTTGCATAGTGTGCAGCTAGAGTAGGGACAGCTCAGATAGTTTCACTGTAGTGTAGTGAGACCCTGTCACTAATCTTTACATTAGTGTATAGCTAGAGTAGGGACAGTTCAGATAGTGTCAGCGTATTGGCGGTTGAACACCATATATCTTATTGCGTTACTGTAAGTTTAATGCCATATAGTTCTGTGTGCGTTACTGCCAGTTTAACGCCATATAGTTTTGTGTGCGTTACTCCAAGTTTAACGCCATTTATTTCTGTGCGCATTAATGCAAGTTTAACGCCACTTACTTCTGTGTGCATTACTGCAAGTTTAACACTATATAGTTCTGTGCTTTACTGCAAATTTAACGATATATAGTTCTGTGCGTCACTGTACGTTTGACGGATTATATTTCAGTATATTATAGTGTATCCGTAGAGTGTGTCTGTGTAGTATCAGTACTCAAATTAAAGTGCACCAAAAAACACTTTACATTCATTAAAGTGCATCTACGTACAGATTTCCATTTCTTCTTTACATTTGCAAATAAGCACCGCCCCCTCCCTCCCAATAATGTCTGGGAAGACAACAAGGAGAGGCAGACATTCCTGTGGCACTGTAAGGGGGCCAGCAACAAATGTGTCCACAGGCAAAGGTGGACGTGGTGGTCAGTCCTCAGGCAGGGCATCATTTCCTCTGTTTAGTGAGTTTGCCCATGCTATCCAGCCACAGCATGCAGAGGAGGTGGTGGACTGGCTTACTAAACCTTCTTCATCCTCCTCATCCTCTGTCACACAAGCAGAGACAAGTGTGCAGTCCCCTGCAGTTGCCAGAGTGGATAAACCTGCCTCCTTGTCCACATCTTTTCCTGCCATAGCCCCAACATCAGCCATGTAGGAGTCAGCTGAGTTATTTGACCACACATCAGTCACTTGCTCCTTGATGATGCCCAGCCATTACTGGATTCAGATGTAGGTTCTGAGGTTGAGGATGACAGGACCATGAGCCTAGAGAGAGGGGAGAACACTGGTAGACAAATTGGCATTCATGTTCTCCCAGCCGCAGTGTATTGCCAAGTTGTCTCCAGTGGTAATGATGATGATGATGATGATGAAGATGGAGGAGATGGAGATGATCATGATGATGAGGTCACTGATGCGACTTGGGTGCCAGATGGAGTAGAGGAGGAAATTGAAGTTGAGGAGGCATAACCCCAAGGAGGCCGACATAAAGAAAGAGTAGAGAGCAGCCACCTTATTCCATCACATTCTGCAGCTCTTATCTCCCTGCCAACTTCCCAAAGCTGTTTGGGTCTTTTTCAGCACATCTGCAGCAGATCACACTGTTGCTATCTGCAAACTGTGTCTCAGGCACATCAAACGTGGCAAAAACACCAGCCATTTGGGTACCACATGCTTAACAAGGCATTTAACATCCAACCACTCAGCCCGTTGACAAGAGCACTAAAAGCCACACAAAAGGGACACAAATCTGTGCCTCCTCATCATCCTCCTCCTTACCCACTTCAGTCTGCCCCTGCTATACCAAGTCATGACCTCTCAGCAGCCTCCACTGACAGGGATGATGGTATAGCACAGGGTGTCCCAGGTCCTATAGCACCATCTGCTGCAGGGGAAAAAAAATACAGTCTCTGCCACCCACATACCCAGCATCTAAATGCAAGCTTATGAGAGCTGCTCTCCAACTTCTGCCTTTCAACCTGGTGGATTCTGCATCCTTCCATGAATTTGCACAATGTGCTGTACCACAATGGCAGGTTCCCAGTAGCTACTACTTTTCACGTAAGGCTGTTCTATCTCTCTACCATCATGTGGAAGGTAATGTCTGGCATCATTGGGCAAGGCAGTCACCGGCAAAGTCCACCTTACTGCTGACACATGGTCTGGCAAGCATGGGCAGGGATGATATATTTTGTTCACAGCACACTGGGTAATGCTGCTTGCCAGGATGCAGGACAGGGCTCAGTGCTGCAGCTTGTTGTGCCCCCACGTCTCCATACAGCTGGTGGTGATGATGCCAGACCTGTGAGCTCTACCCTCTCCTCCTCCACCACGTCCACGCCCTCCTCTGCAGATTTGTTCTATGAACATCCGGTTCCCCCTAGGCATTCAAAGGGCTATTCCATGAGTCAGGCTAAAATGTGCCATGCAGTGCTTCAGCTGGTGTGTCTAAGGGACAGGAACCACACCGGAGCAGAGAATTTTGCTGCTCTGCAGGGACAGGCCCAGAGGTGGTTCACACCATGCCAGCTGGAGCCAGGAATGGTGGTGTGCGATAATGGCTCAAACCTCCTGTCCACCCTTAGACACAGAAAGTTGACACATGTGCCATGCCTGGCACATGTCCTCAATTTGGTGGTGCAGCATTTTCTAAATACGTACCCAGGGTTGGAAGATGTGTTAAAGCAAGCCAAAAGAGTCTGTAGCCATCTCAGGCAGTCATACACAACCAGTGCTCGGTTGATTGAAATTCAGCGGGAATTCTACCTGCCCGTAAAACGCCCGATTTGTGACATGTTCACCGGGTGGAACTCGACTTTGGCAATGCTGCAGCAGCTATACATGCAGCAGAGGGCTGTCAACGAGTACCTCTGCGAGTACGGCACGGCAGCAAGCTCAGGTCGTCTTGGCTTTTTTTCCCCATGCCATTGGCTGATCATTAAGGATGCATGCACTGTACTGTCACCATTTGAGGAGGCCACAAGGATGGTGAGTTGTGACAGTGCATGCATCAGTGACACAATCCCTGTTGTGTTCCTGCTGGAGCAGACTCTGTGTGGCATTATGGACAGGGCACTGGAGGCAGAGCAGTAGGAGGAAGAGGAGGACTTCCTTTCCTCTCAAGGCACACTTTATCCGGACACCATCATTCCTATGTCACAGAACACACAGGAGGAGAGAGGGGAGGAGGATGAGGAGGAGGATTCTGGCACTTTCGTAGGCTTCGAAGAAGAGAAAGACAAGCGTCAATCTGTAAGCGATGGATTTCAAACCCCAGGACCCTTGGGAGTAGTACGTGGCTGGGAGGAGGAAATTCCAGATGCTGTCGTCCTGAGTGACCCAGAGGAGTCTGCTTCTCAAGCCTTAGCAAATTTGAGGAGCATGGGCAACCTCATGCTTCAAAGTCTGCGAAAGAACCCAAGAATACGTGGCATAAAGGAGAAGGATCATTACTGGTTGTCAACCCTCCTTGACCACTGTTATAAGGGGAAGGTCTCAGAACTCATCCCATCCCCGCATAGAGTGCAGAAAATTAAATCTCTTGAGGACACGTTAAAGAGGATTTTATTGAGCATTTTTCCCAACTCCAGTAGGTTACAGTGTCATGGAAAACGTAGTTTTGAGGCTTCTGTTGGTCAAGAGAGGAGCGTTGGAAAAGGCGTCCGCCTAAGTGATGCATTTTGGAATTTTTTTTAGTCCTCGCCACCCAGGGCTGTCAGCTTCCACATCCCATCGACATAGTCTACATCACATGGTGGACGATTACCTTGGGGCCAAAACAGAGATAGAGAGCTTTCCAGTTGACGATCCACTGGCTTACTGGGTCATGAGAATAGACCACTGGCCAGTACTTGCCCAGTATGCTATTGAGTTGTTGGGCTGCCCAGCATCCAGCGTGCTTTCAGAACGGCATTCAGTGCTGCAGGAGTTTTCGTTACTGATCATGGAATGCATCTGTCCACAGACTCCATGGACCGTTTGGCTTTTATCAAAATGAATCAGTCCTGGATTACCAGCTATGAAGCCCCTGATGCCGATGTCACTGATGAAGTGTTTTTGGGATGTGGAATCTCTGCAGGACTTCGAGGCTGCCTAGGGTGTTCAATCATTTCATCTGGAAGAATGTTTTTGGTATAGGTTTCATGGGCACAATTAACACCCAAAGACCTGCTTGACAGGTGCATATCGTTGCAATTGTTTTTGCCTTCATCAAGATCACCTCTATAGGGTTGGGAAGGCGCCACCCACACCCAAAGAGTCATTTTTCTGCACCTGTTTGACAGGTGCATATCATTGCAATTTTTACAGCAAGGCCAATTTTTGCTTTCATCAAGAGCACCTTTATAGGGTTATGGTAGAAAGGCGCCTCCAACACCCAAAGACTAATTTTTCTGCACCTATTTGACAGGTGCATATCATTGCAATTTTTTTTTACAAAAGGCCGATTCTTGCCTTCATGAAGAGCACCTCTGTAGGGTTATGGTGTGAAGGCACTACCGACACCCAAGACCCAATTTTTCCACTTCAATTCAAAGTCAAATTGACACCAGAATGTATCCAAAAAAATCTCTAATCTTGTTCCCAGTGCACTACATTGTGGCCTCATCATACACCCTTGCTCCCCAGTTGTTGCTGAGCAAAATAAAGGCAGCTTGCAGGGGAAATATCATTATTTTTGGCTATTATTGATGTGGCAGATTCTAGGCATGGTACATATCTGCCACTTTACAGGTAGACTAAGGGGACCCCCTAGGTACTATATTGGAAGGAATTGTTCATTTTTATGCTTTCATTTTAAAAATTACATTTTTTACAAACTTTTTTCATTGATACATGTCCCCCAGGGAAGGGCCCGGACCCCTATAACCATTGTATGCCCAATTACTTGCATATAAGCCTTCAAAATGGGCACTTTTGATTTATGATGTTCGGGTCCCATTGACTTTAATGGGGTTCGTTATTCGGGTCCAAACTTTCGCAATGTTCGAAAGTTCTGGTGAGAACCGGACAGGGTTCCATTCGGCCCATCCCTAATGTCTAGTAGAGTTGAGCGGACACCTGGATGTTCGGGTTTATCGTGTTCGGCCGAACTTTGCGAAAAAGTTAGAGTTCGGCACCGAACTTGACCCGAACTAGACCCCGGACCCTGAACCCCATTGAAGTCAATGGTGACCTGAACTTTTGGGCACAAAAATGGCTCTAAAAAAGTAATGGAAAGGGCCAGAGGGCTGCAAAAGGAAGCAAAATGGGGGTAAGAGTAGGACAAGTGCCCTGCAAACAAATGTGGATAGGGAAATAACATAAAAAAATAAAAATTGGAGGAGGAGGTGGATGTGGAGTAGGAGCCTAGAGGTTGAGGAGGCAGTGACCGTGGCGGTGTAGGTGGAAGTGGCGGTGAAGGAGGAGGAGGTAGCCAACACTGTTTTTTGTTTGTTTGTTTTTTTTTTCTAATTGGGGTAGCCCCCAAAATATTGAGACATATTAAAAAAAAAAGTATACCAATGGCTGTGTGAGGCTGGTTTAAATGTCTATTCTGCACAAGGTACAGACAAGTCTTGTGGGATCCATGCCTGGTTCATTTTAATAAACGTTAGCTTGTCCACGTTGGCTGTGGACAGGCAGCTGCCCTTCTC
>BLSH010549496.1:820846-841038 GCA_018402905.1 Glandirana rugosa
AGGTAATGAAAAAATCTCGGTAAAAACGACCCTGAACCCCATTGAAGTCAATGGTGACCTGAACTTTTGGGCACAAAAATGGCTCTAAAAAAGTAATGGAAAGGGCCAGAGGGCTGCAAAAGGAAGCAAAATGGGGGTAAGAGTAGGACAAGTGCCCTGCAAACAAATGTGGATAGGGAAATAACATAAAAAAATAAAAATTGGAGGAGGAGGTGGATGTGGAGTAGGAGCCTAGAGGTTGAGGAGGCAGTGACCGTGGCGGTGTAGGTGGAAGTGGCGGTGAAGGAGGAGGAGGTAGCCAACACTGTTTTTTGTTTGTTTGTTTTTTTTTTCTAATTGGGGTAGCCCCCAAAATATTGAGACATATTAAAAAAAAAAGTATACCAATGGCTGTGTGAGGCTGGTTTAAATGTCTATTCTGCACAAGGTACAGACAAGTCTTGTGGGATCCATGCCTGGTTCATTTTAATAAACGTTAGCTTGTCCACGTTGGCTGTGGACAGGCAGCTGCCCTTCTCTGTGATAACTCCCCCTGCCGTGCTAAACACACGGTCAGACAATACACTGGCTGCAGGGCAGGCCAGCACCTACAAGGCATAAAGGGCAAGCTCGGGCCATGTGCCCAATTTGGAGACCCAGAAGTTGAATGGGGCAGACCCATCAGTCAGTACGTGTAGGCGTGTGCACACATACTGCTCCACCATGTTGCTGAAATGCTGCCTCCTGCTAAGATGTTGCCTATCAGCTGGTGGTGCTGTTTGTTGTGGCGTGCTGCTAACAAAGCTTTTCCACATTTCGGCCATGCTAACCCTGCCTTCTGAGGTGCTGGCGGTGCCACAGCTGCGTTGGTGACCTCTTCCTCCTCCTCTGCCTTCGCCTTGTGCCTCCACTGAGCCCCCGGTGTCATTTGGGAATGCCCTCAGCAGCGCGTCTACCAGCGTGTGCTTGTAGTCGTGCATCTTCCAATCACACTCCAGTGAGGGAATTAAGGACGGCACGTTGTCCTTGTAACGGGGGTCCAGCAGGGTGGCCACCCAGTAATCAGCACAAGTTAAAATGTGGGCAACTCGGCTGTTGTTGAGCAGGCACTGCAGCATGTAGTCGCTCATGTGTGCCAGGTTGCCCAGAGGCAAATACAAGCTGTCCTCTGTGGAAGGTGTATCATCTGTGTCCTCCGTATCCCCCCAGTCATGCTCCAGTGATGCCCACGAGCTGCGTTGGGTGCCACCCTGCTGTGAACACGGTTCCTCCTCCTCCTCTTCATCATCCTCATCCTCCTCATCCTCCAGAACTGTTCCCTGGCTTGAAAATTTTTTACCTGGCCTATGCTGGTGCAGGAATCCACCCTCCGAGCCACTTGTGAATGACTGGCCTGATAACCGTGGAAATGACCCCTCTTCCTCCTCCTCCTGTGCCACATCCCCTTCCATCATCGCCCAAAGTGTTTTTTCAAGGAGACATAGAAGTGGGATAGTAACACTGAGAACAGCGTCATCGGCACTGGCCATGTTGGTGGAGTACTCAAAACACCGCAATATGGTACACAGGTCTTGCATGAAGGCCCACTCATTGGTGGTGAAGTGGTGTTGTTCCGCAGAGCGACTGACCCGTGCGTGCTGCAGCTGAAACTCCACTTTTGCCTGCTGCTGCTCGCACAGTCTCTCCAGCATGTGCAAGGTGGAGTTACACCTTGTGGGCACGTTGCATAGGAGGTGGTGAGCGGGAAGGCCGAAGTTCTGCTGCAGCACAGACAGGCGAGCAGCAGCAGGGTGAGAACTCCGAAAGCGCACACAGACGGCCTGCACTTTCTGCAGCAGCTCTGACATATCCGGGTGGTTTTTTAGAAATTTCTGCACCACCAAATTCAGCACATGTGCCAGGAAAGGGATGTGCGTCAAACTGGCTAGGCCCAGAGCTGCTATGAGATTTAGCCCATTATCGCACACCACCAGGCCGGGCTTGAGGCTCAGTGGCAACAACCACTCATCGGTCTGTTGTTCAATGCCAGTCCACAGCTGCTGTGCAGTGTGGGGTTTATCCCCCAAACATATCAGTTTAAAAACAGCCTGCTGTCGTTTCCCCCTGGATGTGCTGAAGTTGGTGGTGAAGGTCTTACGTTGACCGGATAAGGAGGTGGTAGAGGAGGAAGAAGCGGAGTAGGAGGAGGAGGAAACAGGAGGCAAAGAGAAATGTCCTGCAATCCTCGGTGGTGGAAGGACATGCGCCAAATGGCTAGCTGCCTCAGGCCCACCAGCCACTACATTTGCCCAGTGTGCAGTTATCAAGATATAGCGTCCCTGCCCGTGCTTACTGGTACACGCATCAGTGGTTATGTGGACCTTGCCTCAGATGGCATTGCACAGCGCACACTTGATCTTGTCCCCGACTTGTTTGTGTAGGTATGGGATGGCTCACCGGGAAAAGTAGTGGCGACTGGGAACCACATACTGTGGGACAGACACCGCCATCAGGTTTTTAAAACTGTCCGTGTCCACCAGACAGAATGACCGCATTTCAAAGGCCAGGAATTTTGAAATGCTGGCATTCAGGGCCAGGGATCGTGGCTGGGTAGGGGAGTACTTCCTCTTTCTCTCCAGTGTTTGGGAGATGGAGAGCTCTAAGCTACCAGGGGACCGTGTGGAAATGCTTGAGGACGGTGGCGGACATGGTGGCATTGCTGTCACATCTGGATTGCAGGTGACACTGGCACTGTAGAGGTGGAGGAAGAGGCCGAGGCAGCAGCAGAAGAGGAAGCAGGAGGAGGCCTGGATTTTGAGGTGCTTATTCCACTGCAGCTTGTGCTTTGCATGTAGATGCCTGGTCATGCAGGTTGTGCTCAGGTTTAGAACAGTTATGCCTCGCTTCAGGCTCTGATTGCACAGCGTGCAAACCACTTGTGTCTTGTCATCAACACATTGTCTGAAGAACTGCCGCTACGGGGAACTCCTTTGAGCTGCCTTTGGTGTGCTAGTGCCTGGGTGAGGTGGGTAGTAGCAGGCGTACTGTCTAGGGGATGGTCGCTCCGCTTTTGCAACCTGCTTCCTCTTTTGCTGTCCTGGCACCTCTGTGCGACCACCTCCTCTTCCTCCAAACCGCACACGTCACTCGCATGACCTTCATTCCATGTGGGGTCTAGGACCTCATCATCCTCCACATCATCTTCCACCCACCCTTCACCAGTGTCCTCCTTGTCAGTCTGCACACTGTGGAAAGCAGTTGGCACCTGTGTTTCATCATCATCAGAGACCTGCTGCGGTGATGTTTCCATGTCCTCATCCTGAAACAGAAGTGGTTGGGCATCGGTGCACTCAATGTCTTCCACTTCTGGGGCAGGGCTATGTGGATGGCCCACGGATGCACAGCAGCAGAGTCATCAAAAAGCATAAGACTGCTGCATGACTTGGGGCTCAGACTGCTTGGCTGATTTACAAGGGGCTTAGGTGAAAGACAGATGGTCATGGGGTTCAGGTGCCAACTCTGAGCTTTCATCAAGGGTCAGCGTGGGAGACAATGTGAAGAAACTGGAGGCATTGTCAGCCGCCCAATCTACCATCGCCTGTACTTGTTCTGGCCTCACCATTCGTTGAGAGGCATTTGGGCCTACCATATAACGTTGAAGGTTCTGTCGGCTACTCGCACCTGAGGAAGGTTTTTCACTTTTGCGTGTAGCTGGCACAAATCTACTACGTCCTCTCCTTGCAACAGGAACTTCACCAACGCCACCTACACCAGCAGCACCACAACCACCTCTCCTCATTCTGGACGCAAATGTACTATATAGCACTATTTATTAATACTAAAAAAAAGAATAATACATTTTTATTCTTTTTTTTTTAAAAACAGCAACGTAGACGCACTTTTTATTTTTGTGCAAGAAATGCACCGCTCACACCAGCAGCAGGAACCTCTCCCTACTACACTATGAGATGATTTTAGAATGATAATCTGTCCCTCACAGCACCGACAGGAACCTCTCCCTATATCGAGAAATTAGGATGGTATTGGCGCTGCTCTTTTATATATTAATATAAATATTGAGAAAATTATTATGTGAGAAATTTTCCAGTGTGCTGGTAATAAAAATATTTTATGAGAAATTTTCCAGTATGCTGGTGATAAAAATATAATATGTTATTTATAAATCGGGCTGTGGTACTTGTTAGTAATAGGTCAGTGTAAGAAATATTGGTGGGTCATATTAGATCAAGGTTCAGATGGCTGATATGTATTAAATACAGAACCTCCCACTTAATATTGGTGTGTGGGTTTTAAGAGCAATAAAAGTGACAACAATCTCATGTAAAAACAATAATAATAATCCACAGGCAAATGGTATAAAAATATGAAAATAAACCTCCCACTTGATATTGATATGTGGGTTTAAATAAATTTTAAAAGCAGTAAAAGTAGCAACAATCTCATATAAAAACAACAACAATACACAAAACAAGTGCTATGAAAATAAACGCAGTCAGTTGTTTAAAAGGAACACTTGTGCAGTCTTTGGATCTCTATGAACAAGATAATGAAACTTGTGTTTTTTTACTCAACTATTAAAGTGCTGAGTGCATAGATGTGCCACTATAAGGAACAAGGTTTGAAACAGTTCATGCAAGAGTTAAATCGTACACATCAGTTCCAATCAATCAGTATCTCTCTGGTCAATAGTGAAGTGACTTTCAATGTGGGTTCTTTCAATGAATCTTAAATAGTGACTTATGTTGTCTCCAATCAGTGCACCGGGTGATCCCTCCAGACAGACAGTGTACCTGCTTACCAGAAAAACGTTCCCCACTCAAGGGGTCCACGCTTTAGAAGGAGTGCACAGCTCCCACTGTGCTCACTAGGTATGGCACTCCTCGATTCCTCTGGTTATAGGGCTCCCCTCTCCTTCTCCTCACCGTTTCCCAAGAGTTGGATCATATGGAAAAAAAGACTGGATCTTGTGCAAATAACGCTAATTTATTTGTATTAAAAGTATACTACAAGTATTAAAACGATCCAAAAACTAAAAATAACAAAGGTTCCACAGTGTGGAGACGCTGTGTCTCCTGCGTTCCACCTGGAAAACCGAACACCGGAAATGACGTTTGCCGTATAAGCCCCGCCCTACGCGTTTCGTCATAGGACGTCTACTGGAGCAACCGCTTAGCAACAGAGCAAAGATTTTACAGGCGGCATTGTGTTAAGTAATTGTAAAGGTCCTTCTTTCACAGAAGCTTATTTTGTTTCTTATTTCAGCAAAAGAGTCACATTAAATAGTATTATTGTTATTATTCAGGATTTATATAGCACCAACAGTTTGCGCAGCACTTTACAACATGGGGGCAGACAGTACATTTACAGTACAAATCAATACAGGAGGGATCAGAGGGCCCTGCTCGTTAGAGCTTACAATCTAGAAGGGAGGGAAGTGGAACAAAAGGTAATAACTGTGGGGGATGATCAGATGGAGAAAATGAAAATACAATTGATAGGTGTGGGTAGGATTGGCTTCTCTGAAGAGAAGGGTTTTCAGGGATCGTCTAAAAGCTAATAGAGTAGGAGATAATCGGACAGATTGGGGTAAGGAGTTCTATAGGATTGGAGAGGCTCTGGAAAAGTCTTGGAGGTGAGCATAGGAGGAGGTGATGAGGGAGCTAGAGAGCAGGAGGTCTTGAGAAGAATGAAGAGAACAGTTAAGTTGGTATTTTGAGACTAGGTTAGTGATGTAGCTGGAGGCAGAGTTGTGGATGGCTTTGTAAGTATTTTGAATGTAATTTGTTGGGTGAGTGGAAGCCAGTGGAGGGATTGACAGAGAGGAGTAGCAGACACAGAGTGATTGGTAAGGTGGATGAGTCTGGCAGCAGCATTCATGGTGGACTGAACGGGGGATAGCCTATGTAGAGGTAAGCCAATGAGGAGGAAGGTGCAGTAGTCGAGGCGAGAGATGACCAGGGAGTAAATTAAGTTGTCTGGTTAGAAAGGGGCATATTTTGGAGATGTTGCGGAGGTTAAGTTGCAAGATTTGGACAGGGATTAGACTTGGGGCTTGAAGGAGAGTTCAGAGTCCAGGACTACACCTAGGACCTTGGCATGCGGGGATGGGCTTATAATTGTGCCATCAATTTTGACAGAGGGATCAGGGGAGGGGCACATAGGGGAGGAAAAAATATAAGTTTGGTTTTGGATAGATTAAGTTTGAGGAAGTGGTGTGACATCCAGACTGATATATCTGTTAGTAAATTAGGGATAAGTGAGGTGTCTGAAGGAGTGAGATGAGGGGTAGAGAAATAGATTTGGGTGTCATTCGTGTAGAGGTGGCATTAGAAGCCATTGGAGGCTATCAGCTAACCCAAGGAGGAGGTGTAGATTAACCAGTTCCCCACCGCCTGCCGTGTATTCACAGCGGCAGTGTGGATGCTGTGCGCGAATCACCACAAAAAAACGGCGAATGGCTGCTAGGGGGCACGCGCCCACTGCACTCCTGAGGAGTGTGCCCGTGGCACGGGCGGACCCAATGTCCACCGGCGAGCCACGATGAGCGGCCACAGGCAAAGAATGGGGAACCGCCGATGTAAACACGGCGGTTCCCCATTCTGACAGTGCGGGCATGGGTGATCTACTGATCCCTGTCACTTGGATCAGTTAGATCTCTTATGCCAATGGAAGCCCAACCCCCCCACAGTTAGAACATATCCAGGGAACATAGTTAACCCCTTCACTACACCCTGCAGGTTAACCCCTTCACTGCCAATGACATTTACACAGTAATCAGTGGACATTTAAATTTCTGATCGCTCTATAAATGTCAATGGTCCCAAAAAAGTGTCAAAAATGTCCGACATGTCCGCCCCAATATCGCAGTACCACGAAAAATCGCAGATCGCCGCCATTACTAGTAAAAAATGTAAAAAAATAAAAAACCCCAGAAATGAATTCTCACCATCTGTAAACGCGGCCACTTTTGCGCAAACCAATCAATAAACGCTGATTGTGATTTTTTTTATCACAAATATGAGGAAGAATATAAATTGGCCAAAACCGGTGAAAAAAAATGTTTTTTTTTTATTTTTTGGATTTGTATTTTAGCAAAAGTAAGAAATGTGGGTTTTTCTGCAAAATGGCCGCTCTTCTTTTGTTTATAGCGGTGATCAGAAATGACGCAGAGGGGATAAAATACCACCAAAAGAAAGCTCTATTTGTGGGAAAAAAGGACGCAAATTTCGTTTGGGTACAACGTCCCAAGACCGCGCAATTGTCAGTTAAAACGCCGCAGTGCCGAATCGCAAAAAGTGCTCTGCTCCTAAACTGGGAAATTCTTCTTGGGGTGAAGTGGTTAAAAATAGGAGAGGTCCAAGAACAGAACCTTGGGGGACCCAAACAGAGAAAGGAAGAGGAGAGGAGGAAGTAGAATTGTAAGTAACACTAAAGGTGCGGTTGGATAAGTAGGAAGAGAAAAAGTGAAGAGTACAGCCAGGGAGACCAAAGGCATGGAGTTTGTTTAGGAGTAGAGGGTGGTCAACCATATCAAAGGCAATAGAGAGGGCCAGGAGTAGGAGTACAGAATAGTGTCCATTGGTTTTGGTCATTAGTGGATCGTTTGCTAGTTTTAGGAGAGAAGTTTCTGTGGAGTGTTGAGGACAAAATCCAGACTGAAGGGGATCAAGAAAGCTATTATCCCACCCAGACCAAGTGGGATTTATCCCACAGAGACAAACCTGCGATGCTACTCGAAGATTTCGCCGATATCATTGGATGGGCGGAACACCACCAAACGCCTTCTCTGCTAATATCATTAGATGCAGAGAAGGCGTTTGATAGGGTCAACTGGCTATATCTGAAACTGGTCCTACAAAAATTCGTCATCAAAGACATATTCCTTCGAGCAATATTAGGACTTTACTCCACCCCCCAAGCCAGAGTCCTAACATCCGGATTACTCTCCTCGCCCTTTCCCATATCTAATGGAACGAGGCAAGGTTGCCCTCTCTCACCGCTAATTTTTGCGCTAATTATAGAACCCCTTGCCCAAGCCATACGATCTAACACCCATATTACAGGACTAACAATTGACCAAGACCAACACAAAGTCGGACTATATGCCGACGATATTATTGTCTGCCTCACGGATCCCCTTAAATCCTTGCCTGCACTAAGCAACCTCCTACAACAGTTCAGTCAGATCTCCATGTACAAACTAAACCAATCAAAATCTTCCATGCTAGGAATAGCATTACCAACAAAACTAAAAACAACCATCACTCAACGATGACCTATTTAGGTATACAATTGACGTCCCCGCTAGACAGGACCCTTCGCACTAACCTCCTTATTTTATAGCAAAAACTCCAAGACTCTATCAAATCTTTGGGCAAAACATGCAATTCATGGGCAGGAAGAATAGCCCTTTCAAAGATGTTCCTTCTTCCACACATCCTATATTTATTCAGGTCATTACCACTACCCCTATTACAAGCAGATCTAACCAAACTTCAAAGCATACTTAATAAATTTATATGGGCAGCACGCAAACCGTGAATCAAAGCCTCCTTACTTCACGTCCCCAAATCGTATGCGGGCCCTGGAGTACCAGATGTAAACTTATACTATAAAGCAAGCATACTAAACCAAACGAAAAATCTTTGGAACCCAACGTCTCCACAACGATGGATTCAAATAGAAAAAGCGGCCCTAACTCAATGCCCCTTTCTAACCCTAGCAGCAACATTGGATTGGATACCACCCACCCAGATCCTTCCTACCAACCATAAATGCGACAATGACAACATGGAGAGCCATACTTCAAACCACCACTGGGATACATACCCGAGTACTAAATCACATACCCCTGTCAGCAATATCTTTAATTTCAGCAAACTTACCCACTCAAAGATGGTCGACCCAAGGTATCCAAAAGGTAAATGCTTTATTCAAACAAAACGACCTCCTATCATTCCAACAACTAAAGGAATTATTCACCCTCTCAAACAAAGACTTCTATATATACTTAAGGATCAGGCACATCTTATCGACGATAAAATTCTCTGAGGACCCCAGGACAAATGACATTGTAACCCTCTTTAACTTCACCAAAAAAAACAGGCGGAACATTTCCCACCTATACAACATACTAGCGATAAACAAACAAGAAGAAAAAACATCTGCTATTATTTGCTGGGAAAATACCCTTAAAAAAGAATTCCCCACACAAGCTTGGCATCAAGCCATAGAAGCTCCCTCTAAACTCTCCAGAAACATTGCACACTGGGAGACACCTCTAAAAATCCTATATAATTGGTATTACACGCCTGTGAAACTAGCGAAATTCTCTTCTAACATCTCCAAAAAATGCTGGAGGAATTGCAATGAAGATGGACATGCATTTCACATCTGGTGGGACTGCCCATACATGACCACCTTCTGGTCTGATGTATCCACCCTGATAAAAAATATCACTGGAGAACCTATCGAATTGTTTCCCCACACAGCTCTTTTCGGGCTGGAACTTACCAACTGGCAATCAAAATACAGCTCAATAATCACTCACATACTAATCGCTGCCCGTTTGTCCATAACCAGACTCTGGAAACAACCAACTCGACCTACACTGCAAAAAGTTATCACGATAGTGAATGATCATCTGGAAATGGAAACCCTGTATGCTAGAGCACACATGGCAACAGAGAAGCTATATAAAAACTGGGAACCATGGCTAATGAACCAGAGAGCAGCAACACCCCCATAAAACCCAAACTATAAAATAAGATAATAGACAAATCGGACACTTCAAAATAAAACCCACATAATCTATTGCCAGAGGAGAGACTAAATAGAAGAACAATAGCATATGTTACAAAGTCTCACATATTTATCATTAATCGATAATAACCTACGGAACACAGGACAATATAACAAGTTTTTTTCTATATACTCCCAATAACCCAAACAAATTCCGTAGACTCCTCTTATTACTCCCAGATAAGTATCTCCCACTCCCCCTCACACACTCCCCCTAAGGGGCTCCTGAAGCTTCACATAAGGTTATCTACAATCCACCTTTAGTAAAATAGAGACTGCCATGCCCCCCCGAGACACAGACTTGCTCCCCTAGAGGGGTGTCCGGGGTAAGGCACGGAGGCCCACAAATCAAAAAACGAACCACAGTACTTTTTATATTGTCCTGGCTTTATATGTCATCAACTTACATGCATAAGTATATTTCTGAGTAATCTATATTGTGTTTTAGTTGCAATAACACCTAGGAGAATATCTGTTTACCACCCTTGCAACCTATACAAACATTGTTAACTGTATTCTTGTTTCTTGTATGAAAACCAATAAAAATGTATTAAAAAAAAAAAAAGAAAGCTATTATCAGCAAGGTGGTCGCTCAGTCGGTTGTAGACCAGACGTTCAATGAGTTTGGATAAAAAGGGGAGCAAGGAGATCTGGCGTAGGTTGTAAAGATTGGATGGGTCCAGTAAGGCTTTTTAAGTATGAGGCTGACAAGTGCATGTTTTAGAGAGTTGGGGAAGATGCCAGAAGAGAGTGAGAGATTGAAGATGTGGGTTAGAGAGTGTAGAATAGAGCCAGAGGGTGAACGTAGCATTTGCGAGGGAACAGAATCCAGATGGCAGGTGGTAAGATGGACGTTAGCAAGTAGTTTAGCAACCTCGCCTATAGTGGTGGGATTAAAAGAGGGAAGTAATGATTGTACCTGTCGGCATGAAGTGTAAAGTGTGGAGGGTAGCTGAACAGTAGAAATCTCTTTGCAAATTGTATTAATCTTCTGTTTGAAGTGATTGGTGGGTGGAAGCAGTGGAGGATGAAGTAGAGAGTTGAAGGTAAAAAAGAGTTGACAGAGATGGGATGATAGGTTGTTAGTGAGAGTGATAAAACAGGTGTGCTCTGCAGTGAGGCTGGAATTGTATTTTTGGAGGGCAGATTTATACTGGTTTAAGAGACCTAGTCTTACAGGTGCTCATGTGCGTTTTTTCAGACTTCTAGTATCATCTGTTTGCCAAGGTTGAAGGGGTCGGGGCCTGATTCTGTGTGTAGTGAGGGGGGCCAGTGAGTCCAGTGAGGCTAGAAGTGAAGCGTTGTAGACAGAAGTGGCTAGGTTGGTGCAGGATAGGGGTGAGTTTTTGTCATAGAGGTGTCGGTAGCAGAGTTGAGAAGAGAAGGGTTGAGATGATGTAGATTTCTGCTGGTAACTTTTAGACAGTTGGAGTGAGAGGAGGTGGAGGAGAGGGAGAGATCAGAGAGAGGGAATGGATAGTTGGAGAGGTTGCATGGAGTGCATAGGTGGGAGAAAATGAAGTCAAGGTTATTGTCTTCAGAGTGAGTATGTATCCATTGCTTCGGGTCAAAGGAGGAGGTTAGACTGAGAAGTTTGGAAGTGGCAGTAGTGTTAGTATTAATAGGGGTGTTGAAGTCACCCAGAATGATTGCGGGGATTTTAGAAGAAAGAAAGTAGGGTAGCCAGGCAGAGAAGTCATCAAGAAAGGTTGATACTGGTCCAGGGGGCCCGTAGATCACAGCTATCCTTAGAGAAACTGGAGACAAAAGACAAATGCAGTGTGCTTCAAAAGAGGAGAGTGACTGAGAGGGAGGTGGGTGAAGTACCTTAAAGGCACTATGTGGGGATAGAAGGATTCCGACACCTCCTCCCTTACATCCACTGGATCTGGGGGAGTGAGTACAGAGAAGACCACCATGGGATAGGGCAGCAGAGAACGCAGTGTCAGATTTGTGAAGCCAGGTTTCTCTAATGGCGAGTAGATTAAATGAGAGAGGTCATGGAGAGAGGTGAGTTTACAAACAGAGTGGGAATTCTAAAGGGTGCAAGAGAATGGGAGTCTGGTCTTGGGGAGAAGAGAAATGGGAACTAAATTGCGTGGATTGTGCCTGCTGCCAGAGGGTGCAGGGTAATGGGTGCGTTGAGTACAGTTAAATGGTGGAGGCCCAGGGTTTGGGGATATATCTCGAGAGGTTAGGAGAAGCAGAGGGTGAGGGAGGAAATATGGGAGTGGGATTTATGTGAAGGGACATGCCCCAGTGTCCTGGAGAATTTTTGTGTGTGTGGATTTCGAATTAGCAGGAGTTGGATATGTGCAGTAATAAGGAGAGGACAGAATTGAGGGTGATCTATATATGCTGTGGGTGGAGAAGAGGGATGAAGGAAAGATAGTTTAAGGATAGAGCACAGAGCTGTCAAAAGGAGTGGTAGAGAGTGTATGTTATGAGGAAAAAGAGGAGCCAAAGGGGCAAACAAGGTCTCCTGATGTCAGTGTGGTGTTATTCAAAGTATTTTCTTGTGTTCATTTACTTTGTGCATTCGCTGGAGTACAGAGTCAGAAGTGCTCCCGCTTAGAGAAATACCCCCACTTTGAGAAAAAGCCCTAGCTGCAAATGTGCCTCCTGCAAATGCCCCCCCCAAAAGATGCTTAGATTTATACTGATAGGGATGGGGGTGGGTGCATTACAATGGTCAATAAGGAGGTAATAAAGGATGGCTGGCTAAGCAGATCAAAATTCTCACTTTAGAAACAGACCAACAAGAGGGCACTAGAAATAACAGGCCATAATTTTAGGTAACACAAGGTAGAAACAAAGCATCGCAAGGTGGACAAGTCTACAGATGGTTAAGCAAAAAATAGCATACCCGCATTATTAACCCCTTCCTCACCGGGGTATAGTAATAATACGCCGGCAAGGTGCACACCCAATCCTGGGTGGAAGTCATATGACCCAGGGGCCCGCATCGCGGTGATCAGGGATCAGGCGAGTCCCTCGAGTCCTATCACAGCCGGTCACTTCCGATCACAACAAAGTGGCGGCGTGCATGCCACTCATGCGTGCCCCAGCGGGCGTGCAGCGCAGCGATTGGGGTTAAGGCTTGTCCCTCGGACAAAGCCCAACCCCGATAAGGGTAAAGAGCCATTGAAATTGGTTCTTTACCACGTGAACGGCTGTGTCCAATCACAGCCGGTCACAGAATGACAACAAACCACTGTAACAAGCTGTTACCGGGTTTTCTTCTTAGCTTGTTACCGCTTACTTTGGGCAACAATCACACTGATTGCCCCCCAGTAGTAAAGAGTACCTGTCACCACCCAATCAAAGTACCTGTCACAGCCCATCAGAGTATCTATCACCTGCCCATCAAAGTACCTGTCACCTGCCCATCAAAGTACCCAAGTACCTGTCACATCCCATCAGAGTACCCGAGTACCTGTCACCTGCCCATCAAAGTACACAAGTACCTGTCACCTGCCCATCAAAGTACCCGAGTACCTGTCATCAACCCACCTGAGTACCCGAGTACCTGTCACCTGCCCATCTGAGTACCCGAGTACCTGTCACCAAACCATCTGAGTACCCGAGTAACTGTCACCAACTCATCACAGTACCCGAGTACCTGTCACCTGCCCATCAAAGTACCCGAGTACCTGTCACCAACCCATCACGGTACCCAAGTACCTGTCACCTACCCATCAAAGTACCCAGTACCTGTCACCTGCCCATCAAAGTACCCGAGTACCTGTCACCAACCCATCTGAGTACCCGAGTACCTGTCATCAGCCCATCACAGTACCCTAGTACCGGTCATCAACCCATCTGAGTACCCGAGTACCTGTCACCAGCCCATCACAGTACCCTAGTACCTGTCATCAACCAATCAGAGTACCTGAGTACATGTCACCAGCCCATCTGAGTACCCGAGTACCTGTCACCAACCCATCTGAGAACCCGAGTACCTGTCACCAACCCATCAGAGTACCCGAGCACCTGTCACCATCTCATCAAAGTACCCGAGTACCTGTTACGATCCCACCAGAGTACCCGAGCACCTGTCACCAACCCATCAGAGTACCCGAGCACCTGTCACAATCTCATCAGAGTAACCGAGTACCTGTTACCAACCCATCAGAGTACATGAATACCAACCCTTCTGCGTACACGAGTACCTGTCCCCAGTCCATCAGAGTACACGAGTACCTGTCACCAACCCATCAGAGTACCTAAGTACCTGTCATCAGCCCATCTGAGTACCCGAGTACCTGTCACCAACCCATCAGAGTACCCGAGTACCTGTCACCAACCCATCAGTGTACCCGAGCACCTGTCACCATCTCATCAGAGTACCCGAGTACCTGTTACCAACACATCAGAGTACCCGAGCATCTGTTTCCAACACATCAGAATACCCGAGCACCTGTCACCAACCCATCAGATTACCCAAGCACCTGTCACCATCTCATCAGAGTACCCGAGTACCTGTTACCAACCCATCAGAGTACCCAAATACCAACCCTTCTGATTACATGAGTACCAGCCCATATAAGTACCCGAGTACCTGTCACCAACCCATCTGAGTACATGAGTACCTGTCACAGCCTATCACAGTACCCGAGTACCTGTCATCAACCCATCTGAGTACCCGTGCACCTGTCACCATCTCTTTAGAGTACCCAAGTACCTGTTACCAGCCCATCAGAGTACCCGAGCACCTGTCACCAACCCATCAGAGTACCCAAGCACCTGTCACCATCTCATTAGAGTACCCAAGTACCTGTCACCAGCCCATCAGAGTACCCAAGCACCTGTCACCATCTCATCTGAGTACCTGAGTACCTGTCACCAACCCGAGTACCCGAGCACCTGTCACCATCTCATCAAAGTACCCGAGTACCTGTTTCCAACACATCAGAATACCCGAGCACCTGTCACCAACCCATCAGATTACCCAAGCACCTGTCACCATCTCATCAGAGTACCCGAGTACCTGTTACCAACCCATCAGAGTACCCAAATACCAACCCTTCTGATTACATGAGTACCAGCCCATATAAGTACCCGAGTACCTGTCACCAACCCATCTGAGTACATGAGTACCTGTCACAGCCTATCACAGTACCCAAGTACCTGTCATCAACCCATCTGAGTACCCGTGCACCTGTCACCATCTCTTTAGAGTACCCAAGTACCTGTTACCAGCCCATCAGAGTACCCGAGCACCTGTCACCAACCCATCAGAGTACCCAAGCACCTGTCACCATCTCATTAGAGTACCCAAGTACCTGTCACCAGCCCATCAGAGTACCCAAGCACCTGTCACCATCTCATCTGAGTACCTGAGTACCTGTCACCAACCCGAGTACCCGAGCACCTGTCACCATCTCATCAAAGTACCCGAGTACCTGTTTCCAACACATCAGAATACCCGAGCACCTGTCACCAACCCATCAGAGTACCCAAGCACCTGTCACCATCTCATCAGAGTACCCGAGTACCTGTTACCAACCCATCAGAGTACCCAAATACCAACCCTTCTGATTACATGAGTACCAGCCCATATAAGTACCCGAGTACCTGTCACCAACCCATCTGAGTACCTGAGTACCTGTCACAGCCTATCACAGTACCCGAGTACCTGTCATCAACCCATCTGAGTACCCGTGCACCTGTCACCATCTCTTTAGAGTACCCAAGTACCTGTTACCAACCCATCAGAGTACCCGAGCACCTGTCACCAACCCATCAGAGTACCCAAGCACCTGTCACCATCTCATTAGAGTACCCAAGTACCTGTCACCAGCCCATCAGAGTACCCAAGCACCTGTCACCATCTCATCAGAGTACCCGTGTACCTAACACCAACCCATCTGAGTACCCGAGTACCTGTCACCAACCCATCAGAGTACCCGAGCACCTGTCACCATCTCATCAGAGTACCCAAGTACCTGTTACCAACCCAACAGAGTACCCAAGCACCTGTCACCAACCCATCAGAGTACCCAAGCACCTGTCACCATCTCATCAGAGTACCCGAGTACCTCTCACCAGCCCATCTGAGTACCCGAGTACCTAACACCAACCCATCTGAGTACCCGAGCACCTGTCACCAACTCATCAAATTACCCGAGCACCTGTCACCATCTCATCGAGTACCTGAGTTCCTGTTACCAGCCCATCAGAGTACCAGAGCACATGTCACCAACCCATCAAAGTACCCAAGTACCTGTCACCAACCCTCCTGAGTACCCGAGTACCTGTCACCAGCTCATCAGAGTACCCGAGTACCTGTCACCAGTCCATCTGAGTACCTGTCACTAGCCCATCTGAGTACCCTAGTACCTGTCACTAGCCCATCTGATTACCCTAGTACCTGTCACTAGCCCATCTGAGTACCCAAGTACCTGTCACCAGCCCATCTGAGTACCCAAGTACCTGACACCAGACCATCTGAGAACCCGAGTGCCTGTCACCAGCCCATCAGAGTACCCGAGAACTTTTTACCAGCCCATCAGAGTACCCGAGTACCTTTTACTATTCCATCAGAATACCCGAGTACCTATCTGCAGCCCATAAGAGTACCCGAGTACCTATCTGCAGCCCATGCCTCATAAAATATACATTGGGGTATTTGCTTTCCAAAATGGGGTAATTTTGTGGCTAATTCCATTGTCCTGGTGCTCCAGGACCTTCAAAAGTGTGATAGGTAGGAATGAAATTAGAGGTGCAATTTATGCTCCTAGAACGCCTGAAGGTACTACTTCAATGCTGGACCTCTCTATGTGGCCGGGCTGTGTAAAAGTCTCATACATGTGGTATCGCCATACTCGGGACAAGTAGCAGAATATATTTTGGGGGTAATTTTTGCTATGTACATGCTATGTGTTAGAAATATCATATAAATTGACAACGTTGTGTAAAAAAAATAAGTTTTCATTTTCTTTCCACATCTCCGAAAGACTTGTGGAAAAAAATGAACCGTACAAAAGACTCATAATGCCTCATAGAATATACGTTGGGGTGTTTGCTTTCCAAAATGGGGTCATTTTGTGGGTAATTCCACTGTCCTGGTGCCCCAGGGCCTTCAAAAGTGTAATAGGTCATTAGCATATTTTATGTGTAATTTATGCTCCTAGAACACCTGATGGTGCTCCCTGCATGTTGGACCTCTCTATGTGGCCAGGCTGTGTAAGAGTCTCACACATGTGGTATCACCATACTTGGGACGGACAGCAGCATGTATTTTGGGATGTAATTTTTGCTATGTACATGCTATGTGTTAGAAATATCTTATAAATTGACCACTTTGTGTAAAAATAAAAGTTTTTATTTTCTTTCCGTGTTTTTCAAAGACTTGTAGAAAAAAATGAACCTTACAAAAGACTCATAATGCCTCAAAGAATATACGTTGAGGTGTTTGCTTTCCAAAATGGGGTTATTTTGTGGGCAATTCCATTGTCCTGGTGCTCCAGGGCCTTCAAAAGTGTAATAGGTGGTTGAGAAATGAGATGTGTAATTTATGCTCGTAGAACGCCTAAAGGTGCTACTTCAATGTTAGGCCTGTGTATGGGGCCAGGCTGTGTAAAAGTCTCACACATGTGGTATTGCCATAGTCAGGAGGAGTAGCAGAATGTGTTTTGGGGTGTCATTTTTGCTATGTACATGCTATGTGTTGGAAACATCTTATAAATGGGCAGATTTGTGTAAAAAAAATAGTTTTCATTTTTTTCCACATTTTCCAAAAACTTCTGGAAAAAAATGACATATTCAAAAGACTTATTATGCCTCACAGATTATACGCTGGGGTGTTTACTTTCCAAAATCAGGTCATTTTGTGGGGAATTCCATTGTCCTGGTGCTCCAGGGCCTTCAAATTGTAATAGGTGGCTGAGAAATGAGATGTGTAATTTATGCTCATAGAACGCCTGAAGGTGCTACTCCAATGTTAGGCCTTTGTATGTGGCCAGGCTGTGTAAAGGTCTCACACATGGGGTATCACCATACTCAGGAGGAGTAGCATAATGTATTATGGGGTTTCATTGCAAATATGCATATGTTGCGTGTGAGAAATAACTTGTTGTTATAACAATTTTGTGTAAAAAAAAATAAAAAAAAATCTTCATTTTGCAAAGCATTGTGGGAAAAAAATTACAACTTCAAAAAACTCACCATGCCTATTACTAAATACCTTTAAATGTCTACTTTCCAAAAAGGGGTCATTTGGGGGCATGTGTACTTTCCTGGCTTGTTAGGGTCTCAAGAAATGAGATAGGTGGTCAGTACATCAGGTGTGATCAATTTTCAATGATTTGCACCATAGCTTGTAGACTCTATAACTTTCACAGAGAATAAATAATATACACCAATTTGGGTTATTTTTACCAAAGATATGTAGCAGTATAAATTATGGCCAAAATTTATGAAGAAAAATTACTTTTTTGCAAATTTTTTCAATATAAACTAAAAAAAAGGGTTTCTTTTTTCAAAATTTTCCCTACTTTTTCACTTATATTGAAAACAATAAAAAACCCACCAGTGATTATATACCACCAAAAGGAACTCTATTTGTGAGAAAAAAATGATAAACATTTTGTTTTGGTACAGTGTAGCATGACTGAGTAATTGTCATTTAAAGTGTGAGAGCACTGAAACCTAAAAATTGGTCTGGGAAGGAAGGGGGTGTAAGTGTCCTGTATGGAAGTGGTTACACAGACATAGGCAAAAGCAGATAGCAGTGTTTCAGTTTTTGGGTGGAGTTGTATCAGCAAAACATACCAGCATTATTAAACAGACATAAGTAAAAGCAAATAGCAGTGTTACAGTTTTTGGGTGGAGTTATATCAGCAAAACATACCAGAATTATTAAACAAACATAAGCAAAAGCAGATAGCAGTGTTTCAGTTTTTTGGGTGGAGTTGTATCAGCAAAACATACCAGCATTATTAAACAGACATAAGCAAAAGCAGATACCGGTGTTTCAGTTTTTGGGTGGAGTTATATCAGCAAAACATACCAGAATTATTAAACAGACATAAGCAAAAGCAGATAGCAGTGTTTCGGTTTTGGGGTGGAGTTGTATCAGCAAAACATACTAGCATTATTAAACAGACAAAAGCAAAAGCAGATAGCAATGTTTCAGTTTTTGGGTGGAGTTGTATCAGCAAAACATATCTGTGGAGGGACAGAAGAAATTCAGATGATGAGTGCAGATTCATATATGAACTGTTATCTGTCCAATGGTGAAGAAGTCTTAGAACAGATGCAGAAAATACTGCAAAGATTAAAACTATGATGTGCCTTTAAGATAATGGACTCTGTGCCACACCATGTAACCTCCACCATAGACACTCGTGGTCGCTCACCTCAAAAGTAGGACCCTGGAGTTAACAATTTGTCACATAGGCTTTTCCATAATGGGTATAAATCCACAAGTTCAGTCAAACAATTCTCCTGGTGTCAGTCTCTCAATACAACCGGATTTGTACACACATGGAAATCCAATCAGAATGACTTGCAAACAGATACACCAATATCCCGAGATAAGGAAATAAACAAAGGACATATAGTGAGTGTTGTGTATTCCCCTGTGCTACCACGAATGGACCAAAAGTGGCACTATGCAAATCAATAAGATATGGAAAGAGTGCAAATAATGCAATTAATATTTTGGATCTGCTGCAGTATTTGACTGTGCTCACAGCTACACATAGATATAAATAAAGAATTAACAAAATAAGTACTGCGCAATATCCTGAAATATTATATACAAAAATTCCAATGTGCAAATACAAAATTAAGAGTCCATAGATAAAGTGCTACGGGCTTCAGTGCTTAAACTGAGTTAATACATAATCAAACATATATATAAAAAACAGTGAATTTCTATGTGCCAATATAGACTTGAAAGTTCATATATAAAGTGCTGTGTGATTGGGTGCTTCAATAAAAAGATCAACATGTTTGTCTTCTTTTATTAGGTGATTGTATGATTAACCACTTCCTTACTGGGCACTTAAACCCCCCTCCTGCCCGAACCAATTTTCAGTTTTCAGCGCTGTCGCTCTTTGAATGACAATTGCGCGGTCGTGCGACGTTGTACCCAAACAAAATTTGCGTCCTTTTTTTCCCACAAATAGAGCTTTCTTTTGGTGGTATTTGATCCCCTCTGCGTCATTTCTGATTGCCGCTATAAACAAAAAAAGAGCGACAATTTTGAAAAAAAACCAATATTTTTTACTTTTTGCTATAATAAATATCCAAAAATAAAAAATAAAAAAACAAATTTATTCATCAGTTTTGACCGATTTATATTCTTCTACATATTTTTGGTAAAAAAAATCGCAATCGGCGTTTATTGATTGGGTTGCGCAAAAGTTATAGCGCCTACAAACTATGGACATTGATTTATGGCG
>BLSH010549496.1:841126-852587 GCA_018402905.1 Glandirana rugosa
CCTCAATGGTAACCTCCACTCATTCGTCTTCATGACCCCGATTTGCGTTCAACCTTTTCTCTAGGTACAACTTGGTAGGGTAGAGGGTGTGATCCTTTTGTGGTTGAAACTTCGCGATAAAATAATCGGACCTCCACTCGCGTATCTGGGGAACCGCCGTGTTTACTTCGGCGGTTCCCCGTTCCTCCTCTCTGAAAGGAAATCGCGGGTCTCCGGCGGACATCGGGTCCGCCCGACCCGCGGGCACGCTCCCGCGGGCACGAGCGGCGCGTGCACGTGCCGCTCGCGCCCGCGGGAGCGCGCCCAGCACGAGCCAAATGGGAGGACGTCTATTGACGTCCTCCCGGCATTTTAGAGCCGCGCTGCAGCCGTCATTCGGCTATAGCGCGGGCGGGAGAAGGTTAAACACTTTTGCCTTCACCACCATCTCAGTGCAATCTATGCGCTCACCTCCAGGCTAATAAAATAGCGCTTCAAAGTTGGTGTTTTCCTAGTGTGGGAGATGGGATGGTTCAACATGGATCTCTTTTCCAACTTGCGTTTAGCCCCAGTACTTCTGCTTACTCACCTCCAATGGTAACTCCATAGGACATAAAGGGTTAAACAAATGGACCTCTCATGGTGTAGCAGTTAATAAAATATGAATGGTTTATTTGATAAAATATGCACTTACAACAAAAACTATTAAAAGAGCATAAAAACAAGCTAAAATGGCATTCAGCCACCACTCATGTCACTTCCTGAAGAAGTCACGTGGTGTGACGTAACACATAGGGAGTGGCCTGATACCGGAAGTGACGTGAGAGGCATCTGAATGCTGTTTTAGCTTGTTTTTACTCTCTTTTAATAGTTTTTATTGTAAGTGCATATTTTACCAAATAGACCATTCATATTTTATTAACTACTGCACCATGAGAGGTCCTTTTTTTAACCCTTTATGTCCTGCGAAGTTACCATTGGCATTGAGTAAGTAGAAGTATTGGGGCTAAACGTAAGTTGGAAAGGAGACCCATGGTGAACCATCCCATCTCCCACACTAGGAAAACACTAACTTTGAAGTACTATTTTATTAGCCTGGAGGTAAGCGCATAGATTGCACTGAGGTGGTGGTGAAGGCAAAACTGTTTATCACACAAGCACCTAATATAAGAAGACAAACATGTTGCTCTTTATATTGAAGCACCCAATCACTCAGCACTTTATATATTAACGTTCAAGTCTGTATTGGCACATAGAAATTCACTATTTTTTATATATATTTTTGATTATGGATTAAGAACTGAAGCATGTACCACTTTATCTATGGACTCTTAATTTTGTATTTGCATATTGGAATTTTTGTATATATATATATCTAGGGTTTATATCTACTTAGCTGAGTGTTATTTAAGGATATTGCACAGTACTTATTTTGTTAAAGAACATATAGTGCTCACTGCTATTAAGCGTTTAATGAAGATAAAAGAAATACACCTACAAGAACAGGCACTTCCACTAAGTGCCAGCATATGAGTGCTAGTAGAATATATGGATTGCTGTCAGTGATAGCCCCAAATAATTAGAGTGGTACTGCCCCCATTCCGTACAACATAAGTTGAAGCACAAGATAAAAACCCCTTGGGACTTTATATGAGGAGACCGACTCACTAAGAACAAGGTGATATATATAAAATGTTGATATTTTGGGGCGCATGCGCGCAGCGGCACCGAGCGGACATGCCTGTGTGAAGCTCCGCTCCACTCCGTGACACACCCGGGGGACACCACACACAGAGCTCCCATCGCTTCACCCGCTACCTAGACTGACTTAGGAACACCCGCGGACCCCCTGGAATGGTCCTAGGGGTCACAAAACAGAAGTTCTGTTCGCAGAACATCCGCGAGGCCTTACAGCGGCCTAATCCCAAAATGGCGACGGCCCTCCTCTCCCAGCCGAGCATGCCGAAGGCCTTCAAGCAGCAAACACAGGCACAGCTGCCTTCACAGCCGCGTCGCAGCAGCAGATCCGAATCAGCCTCTGACTGTGGAAGCACACACACGGTGAGACAATCGGATATATTCAACAGATTTGAAGCCATGCTTCATAAGGCCCCTCAACAGACCTCAGACACTATCACTGAGAAGCTCACTAAAGAGATTCGTGACCTGGGCCACAGAACAGCTGAACTGGAGGTAAGAGTGGATGATATAGAATGCAATGTGCATAATAATATGGCTGAACTGGAAAACCTGAAAGAGGAGAACATTGCACTGCAGGCAAAAATAGAAGACATGGAGAACAGGGACAGGAGATCAAACATTAGGATACGAGGAGTCCCAGAAAGAATCCTAGACCTGCACTCCACTATCACAGCCCTCTTCCAGGAACTCCAACCTGCCATCCCTATAGAGAGACTGGAGTTTGATCGTATACATAGGGCACTAGCCCCGCGTAAAGAGAACGGACCCCCAAGAGACATCATAGCTAAATTGCACTACTACCGCACTAAAGAGCAATTGTTTGCTGCAGCAAGAGCTAAAGAGTCTCTCTCCTTCCAAGGCTTCACCTATCAGCTATTCCTAGATCTGTCCCCAGTCACTATTGCCAAGCGCAAATCTTTGAAACCCTTACTGCTCAATCTCCAGCAACAGAAAATCAGCTCTCCGTGAGTTTCACCTTTAAAGACACCAAATACACCTGCCGTTCTGCCTCTGAACTACAATCAACCCTCCAAGATTTGAACTTATTAGACACTCTCCAGTCTGTAAGCACCTCTCGCAGACGCTCGGCCTCACGATCCCCACAAAAGGTCACCCATTCCTCTCACCACTCAAATTCCTCACAGAGGAGCCTCCACAAACGCATCAGATCTGACAAGCCAGCGACCGTTGATGAAGACTCTATGGACTGAACAGGCCCCAATGGACACCTTGGCATTATCACTTGTCAGCTTCTAAGCTGCAACACGGAACACTTTACCTTTTTTGATTTTTTTTCCTTTTAAATTTTTTCTATTTTTCATGTTTCCAATCAATCGCCTGGCTCCTGCCACGCCTGAAGGCCATTGAAATCGAGACGACCGCTGTCTCCTTTTTTTTTTTTTTCTTTTTTTTGGGACTCTGTTGTATCATGTTATTTTTTATACTCTAATGTCCCCCTTTTAAAGGGGTTTTTTGTGTCTACCGGAGTGGAATTTCTGCTCCCCCTTTTTTCTGCCTTAGATCCCACGCAAGATCATGGGGGACATCCAAGACAGACCTGGGACCTCAGGGGAGGTGTTTTCCACTCCCCCTGACAGTCCCCCCTTGCACCAGTTTATTGTTTCTTATGCAGTTTTTATTTACATATGTGCCATTCTCACTCATGCCTTTTCTTCTTTTTCTTCTCCTTCTTCAGGACCTTCTTTTTTCTCTTCACTTGCCGGCGGGAGGCGGCGGCGCGGGGCGCGCAGATCTTCTGGGAGCAGCAGGTATGTCAAGCATATTTACCCAGTCACTACATGGCCCCCTTAAATATACGCACCCTGAATGTTCAGGGTTTCAATACACCCCAAAAACGCACCAAAGCCTTGAGATCCTTAGCGGCAAAGAAAATGCATATCCTTTGCCTGCAAGAAACTCATTTCACACCAAAACATTCTCCCAAATTTCTTCACGCCTCTTATCCGCAGTTCTTCTTAGCCTCAGCTCCCATGAAGCAACGTGGGACCCTAATAGCCTTTCATAAATCTGTCCCCTTTAGCCTTGGACATCAAATAGGAGATCCAGACGGTAGATACCTGATTCTCACTGGACACCTAACAGATATACCAGTCACTTTGGTCTCATATTATGCCCCAAATCGGAATCCTACCCCCTTCCTTAATCACCTATTTGACAAAGTCAAACGTCACCAATTTGGCACAGTCCTTATCTGTGGAGACTCGAATCAAGTTATATCTCCCGTATTGGACAAATCCCCTTCATCCCCCCAACACAATCCCACAAAACTCACCTTTCAGCAGGTACTGACTAACTTCCATCTAGCGGACACCTGGAGAGAACTCAATCCCTCTAGCAAACAATACACATTTTACTCCCACCCTCACTCCACTTTCTCGCGCATAGACCACATCTTCATCTCTTCTAGTATGCTCCCAGCAATTTTATCCTCAAATATCATGCCCTTCCCGTGGACGGACCACTCTGCTATTTGCACCACTATCTCATCCTTAGTTCCCAGGGCACAAGACACGACATGGTATGTGAATGATTCAATCCTAGCCCACCCTTCATACCAACAGGATGTAGAAATAGCCCTTAAGGAATATTTTGCCACCAACTCCACACCTGACATCTCCGTGCTCACCCTATGGGAGCCGCATAAACCTTATATTCGAGGTAAACTTATACAGCAGATGTCTAGAGTCAAAAGGGACCCAAGAGTCCGGTTCGCCGAGTTGGAAGCCAACTTTGTTCAATGCTATGAAGCCTTTCAAAGCTGCCCATCACCTTCCGCTAAAACCAACCTGAACAAAGCCCGCCTAGAGCTGGACCTTTTTCTCACAGACTCAGCAGACAAATCCATACGTAGGCATCAACACTACACATATATCAAATCCAATAAACCTGATACCCCCCTGGCATGCATACTCAGATCCATTAACTCAGGCCCCTCCTCGATACGGTTACGCACAACCCGTGAAGCGTTCACCAGTAACCCAATCAAAGTGCTCGACATTTTTTGCATTAAGTTGGAATCCCTATATAACTCCCCACATAAATTTAATGCAGACAAGGCGAATAAGTTATTCTCTGGGATATCCCTCCCAACACTCTCCTCGACACAAAAAGAACACCCATTACGATCCCGGAAATCCTTCAGGCTATTAAATCCCTAAAACCCAACAAGCGACCGGGCCCAGATGGCCTCTCGTCCACATACTACAAAACGTTTGCGCACCTCTTAGCCCCACAAATGGCCGCGGCCTTCAACTCCCTTCTACAAAAGAACACCTTCCGCCCTGAATCCCTCACAGCCTCAATTAGCATGATTCCAAAGCCCAACGCAGACCATACCTCTTGGGCCAGTTATCGACCTATCTCCCTTCTTAATAACGATATAAAGCTGCTGGTCAAGATTCTGGCCTTGCGACTCAACCCCATAATAGGAGAGCTGGTACACAGGGATCAAACAGGCTTCATTCCCGCTAGACAAACGCCCGATAACATCCGCCGAGCCCTGCTGCTGTCCCACACGGCCAAAACACGTGGCATTCCCACAGTTTTCCTATCCTTAGATATAAGAAAAGCTTTTGACACAGTCTCCTGGTCGTATATGAATTTTATTCTCAGCTGATGGGGTTTCGGAACGCATTTCATGTCATGGATTAATGCCCTCTACCAGGACCCCCGGGCATACGTGAAGTATGCAGGATTTTGCTCGGCTCAGTTTAGAATTCAGAATGGGACCAGGCAAGGCTGCCCCCTTTCCCCGCTCCTATTTGCTCTATCGATAGAACCCCTGGCTCAGCTAATACGTGCACACCCTGACATCAAAGGGATTGAACTGGGAGGTCACCATCACAAGATCTGCTTATTTGCAGATGACATTCTTGTGTTCTTGACCTCACCACTCACCTCTGCACCCAATCTATTATCCACCCTAGAGGCCTTCTCTACTATATCCGATTTGCATACCAATCCACATAAATCACAAGCCCTAAACATTTCACTATCCCAGCCCGACGAACAGCGGCTAAAAGAGTCATTACCATTCTCTTGGGCCTCCCACAGCCTGAACTACCTGGGCATTAAACTCACACCCTCCCACGCAGATCTATTCGCAGCCAACTACCTCCCGTTGCTTAAAACCATCACAAAATTAATGCAGAGGTGGTCCCCCCTCCCAATATCTTGGGTGGGTAGAATCGCAGTAACTAAAATGGTGATTCTCCCGAAACTCCTCTACTTATTTAGGAACCTACCGTCACAAGTCCCTGCCTACTTCTTTTGTCTCCTCCAGAGTAGAGTAATGTTGTACATTTGGCAAAAGAAGAGACCTCGAATAACCAAAAGTACAATGTTCTCACATCACGCTGACGGGGGACTGGGGGTACCTAAATTTCAGACATACTATTATGCAGCGCAACTTTCCCAACTAGTCAAGTACCATGCAACCAAAGAAGCCCCATTATGGGTAGCTATAGAATCTGTCGACCTGGGCCCCCTGTCCACTGCCAACCTACTATGGCTTAATTCAGAGCACCGACACTTTGTCTCTAATCCTATCACTTGTCACTCTCTCGCTATCTGGGATAAATTTAGAATCTCGCACAAGCTACAATCAGCGCACAACCCCCTCCTGTCGTTCTTGAGAAATCCAGCCTTCCCGCCAGCTTGGGAGTCACCCACTAGATTCCATATATGGGTGCAAGCAAATCTACTCAGATTTCATTAATTCGTGTCCCACTCAACCTTCTTAGCCTACCCAGCCTTAAGTGAAACCCACAACCTCCCTTCAAACGAACTATTTTGATATTTACAAATCAAACATTTCTTCTCTCCCCTTGCCCGAGCTACTCCCCCCTTAGATAACTTCACATATTATGAAGGAGTCTGTAAATCTTGCCCTCACGCCAAAGGGGTCATTTCCACCCTTTACCGGTCCCTACTTCAGACACCCCAAAACCCCCCCCACCAATACGTCACGAAATTGGATTCCGATTTGGGCAGCCCTTTAACTCAGGAAGACTGGGCCAACATCTGGGTGAACACACACTCATCGTCTGTGAATGTGTTAGCAAAGGAAATCAATTATAACGTTTTAATGAGATGGTACTTAGTCCTGCCAGAATAGCCAAATTCGTTCCAACATATACGAGCCTCTGCTTTAGAGGCTGCACAGACCAGGGTACCCATTTCCACATCTGGTGGACTTGCCCGACGGTGCAAATATTCTGGAAACAAGTACTGGGGCTTGCCTCGAAGGCCCTTGGTATCACTATAGAAGCGTTACCGACCACTGCCTTGTTAAATCTTAAACCAGAAGGTCTAACACACACTCAATTCAAATTACTCCAGCAGTTAACTACGGCTGCTAAACAAACGATCGCAAAAGCCTGGAAATCGCCCTCCTTACTGGTGTCTGAGGTTAAAGGCAGGGTAGGCAGAGCCCTAGTTCACGCTAAAATGGAAGCTATCGAGAACAACAGAGTGAGGAAGTTTGAGAGGATCTGGAAACCATGGATCACACACTTTCTCCCCCCTGATTTTGATGATTCCCTCCTGCTACCATGTTGAGTGACTGGTTTCCTGTGCTTGCCTCCTTCTGTCATACTACCACCTGCGCCTTGGCTTCCCGGACTGTCGGTGTGCGCGTGCCGTTCCGCCTCCCTCGGTAAGTGATCTTCTTCTTACACTCTCTCCTCTTTTCTTCTTCTATCCCCTCCCCCCATCTCCCTCCATACCTACCTCCACCCTCCTCTAGCTGTTCTTTCTCTACTGGTTTACCAACACGGTGTATAGTTATTTATATTCTTCATGTTATGTTGTCCAGGTTTATTGACGCTTCTTCATTGAAGTTGCACATTGGATCATTATAGGCATGACGATATAAGGTTGTTCACCTCTGCTAGTCGCCCTGTCAATGTTAACAACGCCCTCTCTCCACTCACTCTGCATCACCGCTTGACCACAGTTTGTTCCCATTTGGGGTGGCAAGCAGGTGCAGATCAACGACCCTGTATAACTCCACTCGGAGGGCTCTTTCCTCCCTTCCCACCCTCTAGAGGGTGAGGTAGGCTCGTCTAGCGACTACCGCCAGGACACTCAAGCCCTACTCATTAGCTTTACTATCTTTTAAATTGATCCCAGACGAGGAGTTTTTTTTCCTCCATATATGTGCATACTCATACAAGCGCTCTCACTCTTCCAATTTGCAATGTTAAAGTATATGCTTGTTTACCTAATGGTGACCTTACTGTATGCACCGCCATGCGTTGTTTATCTGTTTTCTATTATATTCTCAATAAAAACCTTTTGACAAGAAAAATGTTGATATTTCTTTGTATATTTTTTTAAAAAAAGAGCAAGAAACACAAGCAACCAAAATTCACATCATGGACAACACATAAAATAATAATGACATGTGACAATAACAAAAACAAATATGTAGAGAAATAGCCAAAATGGCTTAAAAGAGAAGAACCACTGAATCTGCTTAGGTAGCAGACAAAGATGTTTGATCAGATAGCTTCCTCAGGGGTAATTGGTCTTGAAGTTAAAAACAGATCCTCTACGTATCCAAAGGAAAACGAGGGGATACATAACACAAGTATCAAGTATATACATAAACATATCAAATAATGTCATCCATAATTAACGTGTCAAAATACTAACCATGTTATACAGGGTGTATGAAGGATCTTCACAGTTATAGATAATTTCAAAAGTAAGGGTGTATGCCAAATTTAAAATTCACATTGGTACACACGTCAATATGGCAAAAAAAAAAAAAAAAACACAAAAAAAAACAAACATTGTAAATAGGGAATAAGGTGCTTACCAGCAGAATAGTGATATAGAGGGTCTGTAGCCAATGAAAACATAGGCGTGGATAACACCTAATAAAACAAGAATGCATCTGATGGAAAAAAGGGACGGGGTATATGTAAAAGCCCAAAATTACATATCAAATAAGAATGGATACATACCCGTATTCCAGAAGGAGGGGGCTGACTGGGCTTGCAGTGAAATGAAAAAATCAATCACAGATGGGACACACAGATGGAGAAGGTTGGATTGAAACAGCCAGGTACCAGTGTGCTGTGTAGAAACACAAAACAGCTGAATGTGGCCGTGCAAAAAATATATATGTATACAAAAATTATATGTAGAATTACCAGCGAAGCAAATATGTATATGTACCTACCTATCAAGCCTATAGTGTCAGCCTGAGAGACAATAGATAAGGAGAGCATTCCTAGCCGAATCCAGTTCAAGGAGAGGGGAGGAACAGTGCTCACACAATATATGTCACATATACCAAAGTAGGAGAGAGCATATGTCTGAAAAATATATAAAAAGTGGACAAAAAGTCCAAAACTACATCAGCGAATGGAAACAGACTGAAGGCTATAGCAAGTTGCATCTACTATGACAGGTACTAAAGTTACCTTGAGTCAACCATCGAACATGTGTAGTCCCATGTGCACCAAACGAAGTGAGCCCTTGAATCACTGCCAAAAAGGACCCTTATTAAATACCCCTGGGCGGATCAGGAACAACCAATCAAGAAAAAGTGGGCGGCATTGTTGCAGAGCACCAAAATAAGGTTTCCTATCAGCCAGCTCAAAAGACCGCAACCAAACAAAAAAGAGAGAGAGAGAGTGGGTGGGTGGCGCCATTGTCGGGCGTCGCAGCATAGCTTCCAAACCAACAACATGGGAGAAGGAGGGGGCGGGTACGGAGCATGGATGAAAGAAGCAGGGGGAGGTAGAGCCCCTGCATCACGAACAGGGAGCCGCCAAAACCTTATATGCCACAAGACCAAATGTCCACTAGAGACGTATGCAATGACGTTATCCGAAATGGACACAGAGAGAAAGGGGGAGGGAAAGCTATCCGTCCTAAAGGAATGACACTGAAGCTTGACAATACAAAATAGTATAGAGTCCAAATAAGGGCTCACGAAGTGAAAGGGCTCCATCTTGTGGATAAACAAAAACACTGCCGACAAAAAAAAGGGGCTCATCTGACATGGGACAGAATGACTCAACACTAACAAACCAATGATCAAGTATTTAGCTGGTCAAAAAGAACAGCCCCAACATATTCATTACAGTGAAACCAATTACAAAGATAATTGGAAACAAAAAAAATAAACAAATAAATAAATAATTGGAAAAAATAAAATAAAGTAAAAAAAAAAAAAAGAAGAATTTAAAATTAGAAGAAAATAGAAAATATAGAAAATATATATATATACAGAATAATAATATTCCAGGCCCAGTTGGTAGATAGTCGAAATTGAAGGAGAAATGTATCAATCTGTGCTCAAAGCCCCACAAACATTCAATCACAAAGAGATTGCCGTGGGTGACGTTATGTGACTCCTTCCTGTACGCATTACATCCCAGGGGGTGGGACTTCATCAGCGAGTATGAGGCAGGCTGTACACTCTCCTATTAAGTAGTCATGCATATCCCACGAAGGGGCAGAACACTTCCCCTCATCATCGGAAGAATTTCCTCTTCAAGCTGAAACCAGGAAGTAACAGCGGTGACCCATCTGATGCTGCTACAGGCCCTGCATAGGATATAAACAGTTTAAGTCAATATGTGACCCAACACTAAATAAAAAAAAAATTGAGAGTATAATAAACATATTACCACATCTAAATATGTATTAAACTCCCAATTGTTTACAATGTGAAATCAAAATAATAAAGATTAAAAAATATAATAATACAAAATTATTTATTAAATTTAAGAAAAAGTTAAGAAAAAAAACATCATCTGCGCCCATCTTTTACATATAATAAAACATGTATTTATAAAAACCTAATTAACAATCAGAAATAAAACAATTGAAATCACGATCAACGTTCAAGCACGCAGGGACTCTAACCTGAGTTTCACATATTCAATATGATTCCCTGCGATTTAAATGCCTAACAAAATTACCCCTTCTCCAATGTTCCTTAACCTTTTCAATACCCCAGAACATTAAAGCGGAGTTTCACCCAAAAGTGGAACTTCCGCTGATTGGATTCCTCCCCCCCTCAGGTGTCACATTTGGCACCTTTCAGGGGGGAGGGGGAAGAGGACACCTGTCTTTAGACAGGTGTCCTTTTCCACACATGCGGGAGCTCTGGACGGCTGCCGCGGCCGCTGACGTCGGCAGCCCGGCTCCCTTCTCCCTGCTCACTCTGCTGCGGGCCAGCTGGCCAATAGCAGATCACGGCAGTGCCTCACGCATGTGCAGTAAGGTGCCCGGCGTGAAGCTGTAACGCTACACGTCCGGGTTCCCTTACCTGCAATGGAGGTGGCTGCACCCGTCCCCCGATCCGAAGATCGGCGGTGGGTGCAGACATCGCTGGACTCCAGGACAGGTAAGTGTCCTATTATTAAAAGTCAGCAGCTACTGTATGTGTAGCTGCTGACTTTTATTTTTTTTTTTTTTCCCTCGGACCTCCGCTTTAAGCCCCTGGGGTCACAATTGTGAAAAAGTCTAAAGTCTAAAAAAAAGATATCAATGGCTGTGTGAGGCCGGTCTAAATGTCTATTCTGCACAAGGTACAGACAAGTCTTGCGGGATCCATGCCTGGTTCATTTTAATAAAGGTTAGCTTGTCCACGTTGGCTGTGGAGAGGCGGCTGCGCTTGTCTGTGATAACTCCCCCTGCCGTGCTAAACACACGTTCAGACAATACACTGGATGCAGGGCAGGCCAGCACCTCCAAGGCATAAAGGGCAAGCTCAGGCCATGTGCCCAATTTGGAG